>VZUA01040881.1:0-23371 GCA_013401035.1 Horornis vulcanius
TGGCGGAGCGGCGGCTGGCGGCGCTTGGCGGAGCCGGGCCGCGGGGGACAAGTGGGTGACAATGAGCCGGCAGTGCCCTCGCGGCCAGGCGGGCGGTGGTATCCAGGGGTGCATCGGGAAGAGCGTGGCCAACTGTAGGTGATCCCCCCTCTCCCCCCTACTCGGCCCTAGTGAGGCCACGTTTGGAGTGCTGTTCTGGGCTCCGCAGTAAAAGAGAGACATGGAACCACTGGAGGGAGTCCAGCGGAGACCACAAAGATGACTAGGATCTCTTTTATAAGGAGAGACTGCAGGACTTGGGTCTGTTCTGTCTAGAGAAGAATGTGAAAGGATTCATTTATATAAATCAAAGCTGGGTGTTGCGAGGGTGGTGCCAGACTTTCTGGTGGTGCACAGCAACAGGACAAGGAGCAATGGCCATGACCACACGAAGTTTCATCTCAACTGGATAGAGCGTGGTGCTAATAATGAACTAGATGATCTGCAGAGGTCCCTTCTGCCCCCAGTTCTGCCCCCAGCAGTTCTGTCGTGGCTGTGCTGGTGCAAGACAGCACACTCTGTTGGGGCCCCTCTGTGACTGTGCCCCACTCCAGGGTGAGCATCTCCTGCTTGAGACTCCTTATCTAGCCCTTCAGGCTCTGGAAAGGTCCGTGGATATTTTACTCTTTTAAGGCCAACCCCTCTTCCTTGCCGTGTTTGGGATGGAAGAACTCACAAATGAAGGAGTCCCATCTGCAGATCCACTTGTCCCCAAAGCATGCCCATCCCACAGAGGCCTGGGCAGGGGCAGGGTGAGGATCTGCTGCCTGCAGCCCCCATGGTCACCCTGTGACCCAGCAATGGGTACTCACTGCTGTGCCAGGCACTCTTCTGCCCCCTGCCCCTCCCATAAGCAGGTTCCTCTTTCTCCTTGCTTGTGTTTTTTGAAAGTCTGAGGGCTGCTGCATGAAGTCAGGTGAGCAGGCACGTAGGCTGAATGCTCGGATGTGTTTGTCCGGGAAAACATCAGGCACAATCCCCAACACTCTGGTACTAAACACGTAGCTAATTTATGAAACTGCTTGATGTGGCTATTTTAACACCCTGACTTCTTGTCTGCTAGCCCTGTTTGCTGGACCTATTCCACCACAAGTTATTTTTGTCTATATTTTGTCCCCCTCCACAGTGTTTCTTTAGCTTTTTCTCAAGTGAGTGATTCTTGACCAGCACAGGACGTGTCCTTCAGGGGTGATACAGGGGGTGCCTGTGTGCGACATTCCCCACACTTCCCTTGTTCTCACAAACACACTGAGCACAAACATGGCCACAACAGGGAGAGACTCACAATGCCATGTGATAGGACTTGGATACCTGCCTTCTTCAGGGGTAATTTGAAAATCTCTGCCAAAATCCTGTGTTTCCTTTAGATTTCTTTGCTTGAAGGTGTGGGAGTTTTCCGCTCCAAAGAGCAAACTGGAAAGCAAATCAGCATTCTCATTAGGGTTAACGTATCTAATTTCCACTCCTAACATTCCATTTGTTTTTTTCTGGTAGTGTTTAACAGCTACAATACAAACCCACTCCATGTGAGCCGTCCAAGTCTCTCTGCTCAGTGGAAAATAGAACTGCTGTCCTTATCTCACCACAGTGTCTGTGGGAAGGAAGACTGAAGGTACAGCAACTTTGGAAAACAAACATAGGACACTTGAGGGCAGGATGGCTCCAAAGTGCAAACAAGAAGAGGATTCATAAGCTGAAATCCAGAAATCTTGGATTTCTTGATGAAGTATTATGAGACTTGCGGCTCTTGAAAAGCACAGTGAAATAATCAGGGAATTAAATGGAGCAGAACCTTGGAAGTCTATTTGAGGGGATTCCAAAGTGTAACATATACAGTATCTTTTGGCACTTCTGGGATAATGACCAGTTGTGGTTACTGATTCAATGATACATATCACTTAAGCAGACTGGGTAACCCTGAAGTCTGGGTAAAATTTGAATTAACATAATTATATGCTGCTTGTTAGGTTGCCTTCAATTTTCAATTACAAAAAGCATTTGGTACTGTTTCCCCTAAGGTTTTACTTAACTATTGTATGATGTGAAATGGTTGCTGTGTTTTACCACACAGATGGGAGGTTTTGAATAGGATGAGAATTAATTAAATTAGTTTATTGGTAGCATGACAAACACCTCAGTCCTCACAGTGAGCTATGACAGAGCTAGCAGCACAGCCAGTGTTACTGTTGCTGTGTGCTTTCTAGTATAGTTTTCACTTGCTTGTTATTGCCAGTCTGAGCTGAAATTTCCCCTGTTGGGTGTCTGCTTCCAGCTGTTTTATTTTAGTTTGTTTTGGTTATTTTGTTTTGCATTATGATTTGTTTGCTTTAGTTTTAGAGAGTTCCATTTACAACAATCGAGCCAACTACAAGGATGATTTTAGGCAAAAATACACAGTTTTGTCCATTATAAACACAACCATTTCACTGAACAGCCCCTAGCATCTCTTTGCTTTGGAAAAACAAACTTTCAAATCTGGCAAGCAAATTGCCTTAGTTTCAGGGATGTATTTTTCAGGGATATGTTTTTCCATCTATAGGCAAATGTGACCTGAAGAGAAAAAGAGTTAAAAGTGTTGAGTGGAGGCTTCTTAAACATATAACTTGTATAACACAACCCATCTCCCTCCCCTGGAACATTTTTTGCTGAGGCTACCTGTTGTTAGAGAATGTGTTGGCAGAATGAAGCACATAAAAGACCCCTCTCTGCAGTAAGCTGTTTGTGCTTTTTGTTGGTCTTCCTGTATTAACACTAAGGGCTATTCATAGTCATAAGCTTCAAGTAAGATTAAATCTAATTGCTATCCCCGAACATAATGTGATACCAGAAGGGACCTAGAATGCAAGAGTGCCTCTGAAATCCCATAGACAGAAGAAAAGGTGCTGAGATGTGGAGAAGAGAGCAGCTAAGCACCCTGAGACGGGTGTAGTTTTGTTATATTTTTGTGCAAGGGTTGTTCTTCTCATTGGGTGGGATTATGGAAAAGGAAGAGATGACAAAATGTTTCTGAAATGCAGGTTCAGAGGCTTCAGGTTTAATAATCTGTAGTTAATAAAAGAAGAAGTCAGTTGGTATGTTCCAGTGCAAAAAAGTGATTGTTACAGATAAATTCTATAAGCTTTTATGTACACACACATATGTAGATAAGCAGTGAGAAGGACAGTGGTGTCAAAGTACTAGAAGGTTGTTTTAAAAAACTGAGGATGGCTGATGTACAGACTAAAGACTTCTGGGATAACTTAGTGGGTTATTACCCTGCAGTTCTGAGGTGTCACTTCCTTGTATATTTAGTATGAAAGCTTAGATCTGGAATCATTAATCAAATAGTAAAAGGCAGAGATACTGCTTTTAATAATAACTATGAAGTAATCTGACAGGCAGCCACACAAATTTAAGGCCCTTTCTATGAACAAAACATATATGAACATGGACTAAAGCCTGCAAAGGAAAAAGAGATAGGTTCTTGGGCAGTGATTTCACAGGAGATGGTGCTCAAGTTTAACATGTCACTGCTGCCAAAAGGGCCTCTTCATTTACAGTTTTGTGTTCCAGTCTGTTATTTTGTGAAGTAATTGATGAGTTTTCCTCTGTCTCTCTCAGTCCTCAATGACTGAGTAGCCCAGCAGAAACATAGCCAGGCAGAAAAATGTATGACTTTTTGCTGAATTCATTCAATGAGTCATTTGTTTAAATTAGTTAAGTCAGGAGTGTTTACAAAGAATCAGAACATGAAGAGATGGGATTACATGACCAGGTGGGAGACTGGGAAGAGTCTCTACGGCATCAGCAAAAAAAAAAAGTGAGATAACCTGAAGCTGTGCTTTTTCTTTGACTTGTCAGGAAACTTTGCCTGCAAGAAACCATTAGGTATGGCACCAACTGAAATTTTTGGTAAATTTGGGGAAATGCAACCCATAATTATGGTTGGTCAGTGGTATCTCAGGAATCTTCCCAGATGCTGAGTCCAGCAAACACTGAAATTAGTACATGCCCACAGAAACCTTCCTGTGGGCCTTGCAAGCTGACAATATCCATAATATTAGTGTGAGAAATTAGGTTCTACCTACATGTAAAAGTGGAGAGGTCAATAGAAACAAAGTTCAAGTATATTGCAAAGTTGCAATATACAGTGATTCGAGAGAGCATATGTTAGATTGTTTCTGCTCACCAGGCATAATCAAAGGGCTATAGATGTTATTAAGAGTGAGTGATTAAACTGCCTTGGCTTCTGCTCATTGTAGTGGTTTGGTTTTCCCAGCTGAGTTCTCAAAAGCTGATAGATTTCATCTGAAGAAATGGAGTCTTTTCTCTTCAGTATCTCAGGAATCCTTGGTCTAACTAAATCCAGATTAGGACCACTATCTGTGTTCTGCATCTGATACATCCCAAATTTTCCATCTTTATATTAAGCATGTGGATTTTAAAATAGTTCATGAAGTCAGAGTGAAACTCTAAGGGTTTTCAAAGTTATTTGAAATGGCTTATTAGTAATTTTTTGGTGTTTTCAGCTGATTGAAAATAACTCATGAGGATGAAAGTTTCTTGGGTAAAAGGAGGGATTTTTTGTGTGTGTATATTTTCAGACCCTTTCCTAATGATTGTTGTCCTGTGATAGACAGCAAATCTCTGAAACATCTCACACTCTATGCTTGTACAGAGGGGTCTGTTTTCACCTGCACATACTGAGAGGCAAGTTTTTCAGGCAACAGCTCACTGAAGGACACAGGCCTAGGATCCCCTGCCGTCTCCAAATTTACCAGATACATCAAGGATTACCTTGGTGTACCTCAAAGCTTCCTGGTCTGAAAAACAGTTTGAAGCTAAGGAAGCTTTAGGATAGTAGTTCATATATACATGCCCTGTCCTTACTCCTTCCTAGGCATCAGTTCATGCCACTCTTTCTCTCCTGCCCATGGCTATAGACCAAGACAGGAACATGAGCTGGCTGAACCTTATTCAGGTCCAGTATGAGCAACCTTGTGAACAGGAGTATCCACATCATAGGCATCTTCAGATCATTCTCACACTAAAAAGAGGGGAGAGTAAAATACAGCATCCCTCCCAGAAGGAGGGTGTCTCTGAGATCCTAGCTTTTATGGGTGCACAGAGAGTGGCTCAGGCTGTGATTTTGCAATAACTTATTTCAGTTTCTGAATTCCCCCTTCTCAGTCACTTCCTTAAACCACACCTGGCATTCAGTGAACTCTGTGATGAGTCATGATGATAAATCATCAGAAAATTTAGCCCATTGCTGACATTTTTGTTCTGAAACTGCAGTCTTAGGTCTGGTCCTTAGAGCTGATGATTGCATATGTATAGAAGAAGGGAGTGAACAGTGGATGGACAGTCCCATTCAAACCCACACCCCATATTCTCAGGGATCAAATACAAGGAAGTGAAGCTACCCACAGCATGAGCCTCAGTTTGGAGACAACAGATGTAATCAGGATTTATAGAATCAAGACAGTAGGTAGAATGAATAAATTTGTTTTCCAAATCCTGCAGAACTAGAAGTAGGGGCAGTCATTGAAACTGGTAGGAAATTTGTTTAGAAAAGATAAAAGGGAATATACTTTTTTAAAGTAGCAGATGTAGTGAACTTGTGGCATTTACTGCTGGCATAGGTTTTGGAAGCAAATGGCTCAGCACACTGGAAAAGAGACTAAACAGTTAAATGGACTGCATATTCACAGAGAGATGCAAAAAGAATTTAGTAGGGACATGCTCCCTAGCATTCCTAAAGGTTGTTGGTGCTGGAGAAGAATAAAGGAAATGTATCTGCATGGCTTGTTCTCTTTAAATAGTATCTCTTGTTATTTAAGAAAGGATGCTGGGGATAGTTGGATGTTGGTCTTACCCACCAGGACATCCTTCATGTTCTTTTCAGGGCTCTGATTTTGTGTCCACAGGTATGTGAGGATAAATGCAATGCTGGTAGGCGTTTGTATTTAAATTTTTGAAGATGATACCTCAGGGTTCTCTTACTTCAGTGAGACCTGAACCATAGGTCACTAACACTAATTTGTACTCTATTAAGGAAACACACACTTTTGGGACAGTCTACATAATATCAGTGCTTAAATAGGGACTCTTAGACTGACCTATAGCCCTCCTGATGTTGCACTTTCCCTTGAGATCCTTCTGCTTTGTCTGCGTAGAACTTGATGAATACTCGTGTCTTAGGAAAGATTTCATAAGCTGTGATAGAATTTCCTCCAGGATATCAGCGTATTTTGGAAGTATTATTTGACAGTCATCTGCTGGAAAACATCTAGTGCAGCTGAAGGAGAGAGAGTGCCAGACTAGACAAATTACTAGGCATGAATCCCAGCCCTTATTTGTATGAGTACTCCTTCTGCCTTTAGATAATCACATTAACATCAGGAGTACTGCTTACACAAGTACTACTGAGAAAAAGTGGTGAACAACCTTGGGCCCTCAAAGAAATGTTCTTGTTCCAGCACTTTCCTATCAAGATTCTGACCTTCTCCTCATCAGAGCTCATTAGAGTCGGTCCATCCACTAGGGAGGACCACCCAATACTCAGCAACCTCCAGTAATGATTTTTAACAATTCAGATATCATTTTCCTTCCCTTTCCTAAGCTCTTCCCACACTTAGAGATACACAAGTACTGTATTTCTTGCTTGGTTGATTATGAAGCCAGATCTTTTGTCTCCTCTGAGGGTTTTTTTTTGCTGCTTCTCAAGTGCAGATGAGCCAGGAACCTTCCACAAACATGTGCTAGAGGAGCCCCCAGTGGGTGGTGAGACTGGTATCTCATGGTGGTTGTCATCAGGCAGCATGGGTTAGGACATGTCT
The DNA here is from genome assembly GCA_013401035.1 of Horornis vulcanius. Classification (NCBI taxonomy): domain Eukaryota; kingdom Metazoa; phylum Chordata; class Aves; order Passeriformes; family Scotocercidae; genus Horornis; species Horornis vulcanius. The sequence goes on from VZUA01040881.1 coordinate 6,861, forward strand.
TGCCAAGCCTGCCTGGAGAAGCACAGCACATTGAGACCTTAGGGATCTTGTCTAATAACAGCAATAACCTAATCTGAAAAAAAGAGAAAAAAGCTGTCTCCATTTTCTTTGTGGCTGATGATACCCAAAGGAGAACCACTGTGAGTGCAAAGGGAAGATTATAAACATCAAATGATAGAAAGTGTTTTACATGCCTGCTGTTGGGTGCAATTACTCAAGCTTGGAAAAGATGAAGTAACTTTTTATTTGTACACCTAAAAGAAGCAGCCAGGCTAAAGTACTTATACAGATCTGCCTCAAACATGAAAATGTGAGATAATGCCAACAACACTGCAACATAAAATCCAGATTTCAAGCCAAACATGCATGAAAGAAGAAGTATTCCATGGAAAATATCACATTCTTGCAGTCTTTCTGATCACAGAGTTACACTCATTATGGTAAAACTATAATTGCAGCCTTGTGAATGCAGTGCCGCAGACAATGGCCTGTCAGTGTTTTTCCACTATAAACTCTCCTGTGAGGTTTGCAGTTTTGTGAAATACAATTATCTTTGGCTGGGATATTCAGCTACATTCTCATCCCATAAACTGACCTTTTTTGTGTGCATGTTTGTTTCCTTTACCGAGTTGTTCAAAGTTCATTGTTTGGTAAGTGTTTGAGCTTTTCTGATTGCTTGGCGGCTTGTGCCTTATCTGTACTGTGAGGATGTATGGAGAGTTTGCTGTCACTGGTAATGGATCAATGCTCTGTGATGTTTAGGGCTGTCAGGCTGTTGCAGAGTCCACACTTTGGACCAAACTGCCTACATTTGTAGCAATGTGGTTTGGGAAAGTCAGGGCAGCAGGATTATAGCAAATTAGCACTGACTAGCATACCCAGGCATGCACAGCAAAACGTGCTTTAGGGAATACTAGAGTATATTATTACAGCTATGGAAGGAAGAAGAATTGGCCAGGCCAGTTTAAATGGGTAAAATTGTAAAGATTTGTCTGTCTTAAAGAAAAACGAAATGCTGAATTGATGTTTAAAAAAACCCTCCTAAAACTGATAGGATTAGTGAATCCCTGCAACATGCAAAAACCACACAGTTCTGGTTTTGATTCTTTGTTTGGCTTATCTAAAGGGTCTTCTCTGTGAGATTGTGATAATAGAGATCCAAATTAGCCCAGTTTGGTTTTTTCACAGATAACTCAAGGGGAAAATATGGTGCCAACATTGAATGCTGATCCCCAGATTGAAGTATGTTTAGTTACACATGCTAACCATGTAGCACCTGTGTATGAACTCCTATATGAAAGAGGACAGCTGAAATAACCATATGTGTAATGCCTTGCTTAAAAATAATTACTTTGAGACAAATATTACATGCACTTAAGGGATCTCACCTGTAGTTAGATACAGTTCACTAAACATGAATTTATTCAGTGTTAATCAATGCTCTGGAAGAAGATATGAAATCCTTGTGCTACAGAGGTCTCTGGTTGCTTCAGCAACTTGTTATGTGTTGCGGGGAAAAACTGCTGAGTTCACAGAGTTTAAAATAAATACAAGTCAAAGCAGTTTATTGCTTTATTGGCAGAGTGTAATTATCCAGCAATCAGTGAACTATGGAAATGAGATTAGTAGTACAAATAGGCAAACCATGCTAGAGATTTCTAAACAGTCTTCCATAACTAATCCCAGAAACACGCAGGCACACGTATGCAGAGCTGTATGCACCCCCTCAACTCATGGTCAGTATGGGTTACAGAAACACCCCCCTTCCCAAAGATTGCAGATTTCCCTGTTTGCATGTTCCTGGGGGAGATGTAGATCCTCTACCTTTTTACAGATCCCTGCAGTTCCCTACTACAAGTCATGGGCTGAACCACACACCCTCAAGACCGTTGTTTCCTTTCCAACGTCTGTCCTGTTATGAGTTTTCACACTTATTTTANGATTATAGCAAATTAGCACTGACTAGCATACCCAGGCATGCACAGCAAAACGTGCTTTAGGGAATACTAGAGTATATTATTACAGCTATGGAAGGAAGAAGAATTGGCCAGGCCAGTTTAAATGGGTAAAATTGTAAAGATTTGTCTGTCTTAAAGAAAAACGAAATGCTGAATTGATGTTTAAAAAAACCCTCCTAAAACTGATAGGATTAGTGAATCCCTGCAACATGCAAAAACCACACAGTTCTGGTTTTGATTCTTTGTTTGGCTTATCTAAAGGGTCTTCTCTGTGAGATTGTGATAATAGAGATCCAAATTAGCCCAGTTTGGTTTTTTCACAGATAACTCAAGGGGAAAATATGGTGCCAACATTGAATGCTGATCCCCAGATTGAAGTATGTTTAGTTACACATGCTAACCATGTAGCACCTGTGTATGAACTCCTATATGAAAGAGGACAGCTGAAATAACCATATGTGTAATGCCTTGCTTAAAAATAATTACTTTGAGACAAATATTACATGCACTTAAGGGATCTCACCTGTAGTTAGATACAGTTCACTAAACATGAATTTATTCAGTGTTAATCAATGCTCTGGAAGAAGATATGAAATCCTTGTGCTACAGAGGTCTCTGGTTGCTTCAGCAACTTGTTATGTGTTGCGGGGAAAAACTGCTGAGTTCACAGAGTTTAAAATAAATACAAGTCAAAGCAGTTTATTGCTTTATTGGCAGAGTGTAATTATCCAGCAATCAGTGAACTATGGAAATGAGATTAGTAGTACAAATAGGCAAACCATGCTAGAGATTTCTAAACAGTCTTCCATAACTAATCCCAGAAACACGCAGGCACACGTATGCAGAGCTGTATGCACCCCCTCAACTCATGGTCAGTATGGGTTACAGAAACACCCCCCTTCCCAAAGATTGCAGATTTCCCTGTTTGCATGTTCCTGGGGGAGATGTAGATCCTCTACCTTTTTACAGATCCCTGCAGTTCCCTACTACAAGTCATGGGCTGAACCACACACCCTCAAGACCGTTGTTTCCTTTCCAACGTCTGTCCTGTTATGAGTTTTCACACTTATTTTATATTTCTTTTTCAGTCTGGCTCCTGCTTTGTGTCAAGTATTTTTGTAATTCCCCAGTAACTGTTTAATCTGGCTGATGATCATTTTCTATAACATGATCAGTTTGGGCAAATGCTGACCGGGCAGTTGGGAGTGTTTCATCTGCAGGCACACACAGATACTCAATTCACACACATCTTTATCTTCAGGGATGACATTACCTATGTCATTTGTCGAGGGCATGCTGTGCATCCCTGCCAGGTCCACAGTGAGGGAGAGCTGGGCAACCCACTCCCACTCCCTGGGAGTGCCTGGGCCACAGGAGCAGGGAGAGCAAGGGGTGAGGCCGAGCAGCTGCCTGCAGCCATGTGGCTGACACTGTTCAAACTAGGGTGACTTGTGTTCTGGATGCATCCCACACAGTTGAAGGTAATGATAAGTGGGTAAGCAAACCTATTTCCAGACTCCCTTCATGCTGCAAAATCCAAAAATAAAATTAACAGTTGCTTTACTAAATGTGTTTTGAACACCTATTATGATTCTTAATAAAGGCATCATAAATGGGATGGAAACAGCAAATTGGATCATTGGAAAAACTGCAGAGAGACCATCTGGGCCTGGAGATTTAATGGATGGGAAGAATTTACATTTCACACTCTCACAGTTCACATTTTTTGAGGTGATAAAGACATTTGGATAATTTTATTTTTTGGATGTTTTACATAAAATGAAGAGTCATGATTGAAAGTGGAACTGGAATCAGGAAATAGCCAGATTGTGTACAATGTGGTAAAGTGCTAACAAATACCCATGTGCTACATGATTAATTTAGTATAAATGCCACGTGTGGATTTGCCTTGTCAGCAGTTGGCTTGAGTTTTGTGATTACTGGACAATAATTTAACTGATGATTTGATCTATAACAGAATCCTCAACTTTTGGGAATGAGAGTTGCAGTGACAGTGAAACTCATTAACTATATGCAGAGCTGTTAGCTGCTAGAATGGATACTGATACGTTCTGGGGTCTTCGTGCAACTGATGAATAGCCTTGTCTCACTACAGTATGATTTATGGTGGTAAATCAGGACAGGGCATGGAACCAAATGACTGCTATTGTTTCAGTATGTCTTTGTGCTGTGTTTTTGAATTGCAGATACAGAGGCAAAGAACACTCTGGGTCTGACTATAAATACAGCTGCAAAGTATGGCACCGCTCTTGCCTCTGAGTCAATGTCTAATCTCTGTTCTTGGCATACCAGCACTGGGCCATAGGGAAGGGCCATCTGTCAGAGGTAATTGAAAATGGAAGTACTGACCATCTGTAGGTATTTAAAGTGTCCTGACATTTTTTGCAAGCTAGAGAATAATTCAGTGTTATAATTTATAGTGTGTCTACCTATTATCCTCTACATTTTTTAAGGAAATACATTATTCTTGGTCTGTTGTCTTTCATTTCTGTCACCTATCTCTATATGTCACAAACATATTTTTCACTCTTCTCTGCAGTTCACTTTTGGCAGAAGTGACCCCTGTAAATCTTTAAGTTTGAGAATTTTTCAGATGTGCTGTGTAAATTACAGGTCACTGTTATTGCTGGACCAAGCAGAAGCTTCCCTTAAATTTGACTAGGCTAAAATGGAATTCAGATCTGGTTTCTGCTTTTCTTAGAAGTCTATCAATGCAATATTACATTGCTTTCCTATTGCTCATATGGTGTAAATGATTTAGCAAATGAAAAGGCCTCTATTCCAAAGAAAAGATGTATAAATGTATAAAGATGCCTGCAGCCTCCCTGTATGTACACAGCTATAGCTGTTAACAGTAAATAATAATGTACACTGCTTGTGGGATCAAACTCTTGATTACATTGAGAAATTAATAAAGATTTGAACTGCTTATTTTACATGTTGAACTGTTGAATTTTCTTTAAACATTTATTTGGTGTGTCAGCGTGAAGGAAACCAGCTCTGTCAGATACACACACACACAAAGTGTAAGTTTTCTTTTTTCCAGAAAAAAAAAAAAAGGTCATTGGAATGTTTTTGTTAATTATCCTTCTAATCCAGGCATTCAAATACTGTATATGTACTGAGCTTACATGAAGAGAAAGATACAGAGAATTTTTAATAAAGATGCAAGATTTGAAGTACACTACTTGGAAATACAAAGCCAGAACTTCATTATCAAAACTAAACAAATTTTCTGAACATATTCAAGGTACTGTTATGGTAAGTCAAGGAAGCCTGTGAAGTTTCTTGGAGTTCTATGGAATAAAAAGTAAAACACATTTATGTTTCAGCAGATGAGTGGCAGAAATCAGAATGGAGCCCATTTTTCTGAGCATGATCTACATGCACACAGACTACAGAGAGGGGAGACTAAAGGCTCATTTTCTGCACAGCTTTGTGCTCTTTTTAGGCAAACCTTCCATCAGCATTAAGCAGTGGGGCCCTGAGTATGGGATGCAATATGGAGCATGGAGCAGCTGAGTATGAAAGCTGTGTATTTGTGTCCCAGGGAGGCCAGGCAGGGAATTTGCAAGGGAATTTGAAATTTGGAATTCCATCCTTTCCCCATAGCATCCTCCTCTCCCATTTGCTCTTAATAGTGCAGTGCCAGGAGAACAGTGCAGGATGTAGGAGTTACAGAGTAGAGAATGCAGAGACTGCCTGTGGCTTGCTCATCCCTGACACCTTGGAGTAATGATGATGTTGGCAGTCCTGGCCCCCGCAGCGTGCTGGGGCTGCAGTGCTCTGCACACCTGCATGAAGCAGCTTGATTTGGACCAGGAGAGCTGTGACCATCTGCCTGTTTATTTTCAGAGCTGGAAGCTGGCAGCTGGTTGTAGAGCTGGGAGGAAGGTGACTTTGTCACCTCCCTGTTCTTGCCACCTCCAGAGCCAGCCTCTAAAGGCCTGAAATAAGTTGCCAAAAAATATCCCTGGAAGACTGACTCTTTCTTAGGGTTGAAGTGTTCTTCTCAACCACCAGAGACTATAGATCAACTGGCTTTGCTTTTCAACAGGAAAAAAAAAATGTATGTGGATTTTAATAGTATTTTTCTTCCCTCAGAAGTCTTTTGAGGTGGAAATGACTTTGTGAATCCTGTGCTAGAATAATTAGTCTGACACAAACTACCTATCAAATTCATCACTGGAGTGAGTATCTGAGCTATTCTTGGGTACCATCTTGCCTCACAGAAGCTACGGTTATCTATTGCATTGCTGCTGCTGTTTACTGTCTCCAAGAAAAGGAAGGAATTTGCACTTTTTTAGGGTTGGTTTGGAGGCTTTATAGAGGGAGGAAGTAAAATTGGTTCAGAGCCTTCAACCACAGACTCTACAAAATGCTTGTATTTCCAGCATGGACATGGTGCTCCTGTCAGATTCACAGTTCTAATGCTACAGTGAAGGAATGTACTCCTGCAGCTTCTAATGCTCTACCACTGTTATCTCTAAGTCACCATCATCTTCCAGGCCTAGACTTCTGGACTAACCTCAGCCCAGTCTGTTAAACCTCTGGTGATCTGAATTCCCTTTTTATGCCTTTGCATAGAGAAACATCTTAACTGCATTTGATTACAGTAGTTTTGAAAAATAAGGAAGCAAATTCTCACTCTTGTTTATGATTTCAGACTCTTCTTGAGAAAAGGTTCAGTGCACCCACATTTAAATGTAACTTAGTGTTCTTCCTTCCTATTTTTTGAAACTTACTGTGCATGTATATTATGGAAGATGGATGCTACTTTCACAAAACTGTGTGCTTGTTATCTATTATACCATGATCTATTTACTGAGAAAATTTTAATAAATAAACCACAGGCTTGAACCTCTGAACCCTTCTAAACCAGCTGATTCCCATGGGGCATTCAGGAGTTTTTATGGATGGATACTGTGTTCTCATGAGAATTTTACTGGAGCTCATAGACTCGAGACTGACTAGCAAGAGAATTTATGAGGTTACATGGGAACCATCACATCTTTCATTCCAACACCCTATGAGTCTATAAAATGAACCCTTCCTTACACTGTGTTAGAAGAGTGTTAATGCAACTTTAATAAAATATCTGATGTTAGCAATGATTTCTCATCAGTCAGAACAGCTGGTTAATTTTACCAGCTTTTCAGTTTTCAGTTATCCTAGATTAGAGAGTTGGGTAAAGGGTTTTTGCTGAAAATTGTGGGAAAGAAAAGAAAGAAAGAAGGGGGGAAGGTCATAAGTAGTAAATGCATCAAAGAACCCTTGTCAAGATGGATAATATAAAGGGTGAATAGTGTCCACTATGCATTTGCTTAGCCTCCATTCTGTTTACCTTCTTGAATACTTTCTAAAATTCCTCTCGTGATTTTGTTTAAATTTAGAACAATGTCAAAGTTCTGTAGCTGGTCATTATACCACTTGAAATTTAACTTAAAATGTTATTTTGCATCATATAGTTGAGCTGGAAAGTTGCCTAAGCCAGGAATTGAAGTCTGTGCTAGTGAACTACAGAGGAAGTGGTCTAGGCAAGACTCCGTTCTGGGGATATTCCAACATTTTATTACATTGTGTGTACTAATGAGTAGAGAAAAGGACTGTGAACCAGGAAGAGCCCAGTTATAATCAAATGACTCATGATATGGCCTTCAGCAAAATATGTGACCTTGTAATTCAGTCATCTTAGCTGTAACAGTGGGTAAAAACAGGGGTTCAATGTGGTGTTCAGGCAGAGATACACATGGGCCTGCTTCAGCTGCATTCAGGGTCTGCAGTTTTTTCCTCCAATGGAATAGATATGATGGGAAGACAGAAGATCTCCTTTTAGCTGCTCCAGAGAAGCTCAAATCCAATCTGACATATATTTTTCCTTGAACAAGAGCTTTTGAAACTGTCAGATGGAGGTCAGTCTTTTTCTCAATCTGAATTCACCCGTGAGTGATCAAATTTGTTGGTCATGGTGGTGATCAGGTGCCAGGGAGACCAGGCACAAGGAGGATGAAGATGCACATTTTGAATGGTTGGTTCAAATCGGGTACATTGCTGGTGCAGTTTGCCCAACCAGACAGATCTAGGAGACTGTCTGGACTTCACAGTTTGGGACACTGATGCCTAAAGGTTGTTCTTTAATTGGTACATGAAGTGCATCAGGTTTCCAAGTGGCACTGGAAATGCTGGCTTGGCCATCATCCCAACAAACTGTGGGATGTCACAGGCTTTGTTTTAAATCAAGGATAGGTCTTTGGTACTTGGCTAGCACTGCTCTAGTTAAGAGCAGCCTGTTTCTTCTGCTGCTTCCTTCAGCTCTGTGTGTTAGCCCTTATGGCTGTCTTGGATCATGGCCCCAGAACTCCACCTGGGAAGCTTCAGGCTCTCAGCAGTGTGTGAAAGCACTCACCTGTCCTCAAGATCCTGTCAGATAGAAGTTGCCGTACAAAAATTTCAAGGAAACCTATTGTATATCTAAATATTTCAGGCCCCAACAAAAGAAAAGGACTGGCTCACTTTGCCAGGTTTGGAACCATCCATTTTATTTCAGTGTCACATTACACATTGCATTCTCACTGCCTTTCAAAAATGTGGGGAAGAAAACCTGGGGAGATTTTACTGCTTACCTGATCAGTTTTCATACCTTAAAGACCTGTTGCAGTGGCAAAAGACAAGGAGTTGGTTCTTAGCCTACAGACTTACCAGAACTGCATTTTCATATGATTGTTCACACATAGGGAAAACATAATAAATATGTCCCATATCTCTAATCTTTTCTATCTTGGGACAGGAAGGAATGGGCAAGGTTGATACTGTACTGCCTTTTGTAAATCAATTGATCTGTGTATGTTCACATGTTTATGCAGAACAGGTTGACTAAGCCACTTGTGCTTCAGAGAGAAATTAACCCTGAACTAACATTTTACTGATCCTGTGAAGATTAAAATAGGAGGAAACTGCATACAAACAGGTCTACAAATCATTGAAGTTATTAAATAAGAGAAAGGCACTAGGTTGGCTCAAAACCAATCTGGAAAGGCTCTTTGTTGAAGTTATCAAGGTGACCAAATCTGGCCTAATTTCTTTTATATCTTATGTACTTTTACGAATTTGTTTATCTTCTCTTTGGTATTTCACATTCATTAGGTTTCTTGGTTTTCTGGTTTGGTTCGTGTGAGCACAGCAGTTTGAAGTTGGATCATTATTCCTCAAGTTCTGCAGCAGTTAAGGAGCAAATGCAGAAACATTGTTTTATTCTTTAATAAAATCTTTATATTTTTCTCATGTTTATTAGCCCACAGCATTAAGATGAACCAACAAAGAGGCTCATTTTGTGTCTCTGACCATCAGGGTCTCATGGGACTACATTGCAAGTAACACAGCTGTTAGGAATGGGCCAACACCAGTTTTGGTATTTGATGCCTCTGGCAAATAAAAAATTGCTCCCCCCATAATCGTTCCCCTCAGTCCTATTGCTGGATATCTGTATCATTTTCCTGCCAGCCACTGCCCAGTAGAGGGGGTGGCTACTGAGCCTGTATCTCTACTAGAACTGCCCTACTTTGCTCTCTGAACAATTATTTCAGGCTCTAGCAAGCATGCATTTGCCAAAGAGCTGGTCTGGTGCAGTGCTGGCTGACATGCTGGTACTGCCCTGTCCAGGTCAGCATCCTGCCCTGCTGCCTGTTTGCCAGCTCTGGCTCTGCCAGCTCCTTATGCTCCTTCAACCAGTGCTGCATAACACAAAGCTTACTAGGAATTGTTTAGTGGTTTAGAGTTAGTTTTAAACGTAGGAAGACAGACTTGATTGCTGTGACCTGGCCAGGAATTATGGTTTCAACTTGTGCTTACAAGTGTGCTTCACTGTTTTAGATATTTTCCAGTAAGATATTATTTAACCTTTGTACTGTCTGTTGGTGATGAATCTCTGTCCTAATCTAGGATTGTGGTGCCCTATTCATCCATCCTGTTTATCTGCTAGCAAGCAAAGCACTGGCTGTTCCCTACCCATCCACAAAGAAGAAAAAATGCCAAGGGCCTTCTCATTAGCAGAGTTCAGGCTGAGAGAAGGGATGATCTGAGCAGCATTTCAATTTGGAGAATTTCAAATTAAAAAAAAAAAAAAAAGAGGAACATCTAAAATAATGTTTTCTAATTATGTGGTTTTTAGCTGGAGTTTGGATTAAAAGAATGGGAGAGAGAACCCCTTTTTGTTGAGGTATTGATGTTGTGGAACAGCACAAAAATGTTTTGGAAATACTACTCAGCCATTTTCCTTCACAGCCAAAGAAAGGAAACCCAAGGGAACTGTTGCCTTACTAATTGTGGAAAAGTACAGGCCTGCAACTCAAATGTGCTTTTCCCATCTTCATTTAAATTGTGCATTATAGTTTAAACTTACTTCCATAGTATGGAAAACAGTGGATAATTTTGAACTCTAGGTCATGAAAGAAATACATATGAATATTTGCAGAAAATGTCCTCATTGGGTGCTGCTTCAGAGTATCATTTCCACTTTAAAAATCCACATCCTTAGGACAATTATGCCAAAGAAAGTTAATTTCATCAAATATAATTAAAGTATATAAAATGTTCTTTAGATATATTTAAAAATATAGTCTGAGAAAATCTCTTTCTAATGACACTGCCATTTTATTCATTTGTCTTTTCAGGCATGTTTTTGTTGGCTTTTTCATCTATGTTTGGCCTCATTTTTAATGAACTTTTAACTCCTTAATAGTGATTATCTGGGACACAAGAATCAAAGGTAGTTAAAGTTCCTCAGACTTAAGAAGAATAGACAGAAGTACTGCTCAGCATTTTATACTGTAAGCTGTGGAACAACGAGCTATAATTACCTCCTGTTAAAACAGCAAAATAAGATATATGCCAGTTTAGATTTGAAGTTGGCAGCAGTTCAGAAGGCTGAGACAATGAGAAATTGTGGAAATTCACTGCCTTATTTTTCCCTTCATGCATCTTCTATGTCAGTTTTTTATGGATGCTCAAAACTTAGTTGCTCCAGAAGCTCTGTATTCCATCCCTTCATTGCTAATAGTGGTAGCTTGAAGCCAATAAAGCTCAAAAAGAGACATCTTTTTGTTGTTGTCATTTTTCTAGACACCAGGCAAAACACCATTCAGCCTAACATAGTAGTTACATACAGTTCAAATAGATGGGAGAAAAAAGGAAGTTGTAGCATCCTCATTTTACAGACAGGGAATTAAAATAAATTAAAAAGATGGCAAGTGTATGGCTCATCTTACTGACCTGAGCTGCATGCAAGTTAGATGTTTTACACTGATCTAGCTGTTTAAGCTCCTTTCCTGGCAGAGACAGATAGCCCTCACTGATTTATCCCATCTCTCTTAAACATCTGTATTAGAATGGATAAAATGGGTGATCCATTCCAATACATTTGATCCATTTATCCATTGCTCTATCTCTCCACTGACTGTAAGGGAAGCCAGAAGTGAAAGGTTTTGTACCCAGTCCTCCCACTGCAACCAGAGAGACTTCATGCAGGATTCGGCACTTGGATTTATTAAACTTCATCTTATTGGACTCTGCCCATCCATCCAACCATTCCAGATCTCTCTGCAGAGCCCTCCTGCCTTCCAACAGATCAACACACACTCCCAGTTTAGTGTCATCTGCAAATTTACTGATGGAAGATTCAATACCCTCATCCATGTCATCAATAACAATATTCAACAGAACTGGCCCCAGCACAGACCCCTGAGGGACACCACTGCTGGCTGGCTGCCAGCTGGATGCAGCACTGTTCACCAACAGGCTCTGGGCCCGGCCATCCCACCAGTTCCTAACCCAGCAAAGAGTGCTCCTGTCCAAGGCATGGGCTGCCAGCTTTTCCAGGAGTGTGCTGTGGGGGGCACTGTCAAAGGCCTTGCTGAAGTACAAATAGACAACATCCACAGCCTTCCCTGCATCCACTGGGTGGGTCACTCAGTCATAAAAGGAGAACAGGTTGGTAAAACAAGACCTACCCCTCATAAACCCATGCTGGCTGGGTCTGATACCCTGGCCATCCTGCATTTTGGCCACAGTAACCCCCTGCAATGCTACAGGCTGGGGACGGAGTGGCTGGACAGTGCCCAGGCAGAAAGGGACCTGGGGGTTCTGGTGACAGCAGCTGAACATGAGCCAGCAGTGTGCCCAGGTGGCCAAGAAGGCCAGTGGCATCCTGGCCTGGATCAGGAATGGTGTGGCCAGCAGGAGCAGGGAGCATTCTTCCCCTGCACTTGGCACTGGTGAGGGCACACCTTGAGTGCTGTGTCCAGCTCTGGCCCCTCAGTTCAGGAAGGACCTTGAGATGCTTGAGTGCATCCAGAGGAGGCAACGAGGGTGGAGAGGGGCTGGGAACACAAACCCTGTGAGGAATGGCTGAGGGAGCTGGGGGTGTTTAGCCTGGAGAAAAGGAGACTCAGAGGTGACCTTATCACTCACTACAACTTCCTGAAAGGTGTCAGTAGCCCGGTGGGGGCAGCAACTGACAGAAGGAGAGGACACGGTCTCAAGCTGCACCAAGGGAAATAGAGGCTGGATATTAGGAAAAAAGTTGGGTTTTTTTTAAAGAGTGATAAAGTACTGGAATGGTCTGCCCGGGGAGGTGGTGGATTCACCATCCTTGGATGTGTTTAAAAAAAGACTGGATGTGGCATTCGGTGCCATGGTTTAGTTGAGATGTTAGGGCTGGGTTGGACTGGATGATCTTGAAGGTCTCTTCCCACCTAGTGATTCTGTGATTCTGTGATTCTGTAAATATGAAACACAGGAGGTACCATTGGAACACAAGGAAACACTTTTTTTCTGTGAAGGTAATTAAGCACTGGCAGAGATTGCATAGAGAGGCTGGGGAGTCTTCATCCTTGGAGGTATTCAAAAGCCAACTGGACACGTTCCTGGGCAGCCAGTTCTCATGTTCCTGGGCAGCCAGTTCTAGGCCACCCTTCTTGAGCAAGCAGGTTGAACCATAGCATCTCCAGAGGTCCCTTTGAACCTCAAAAACTGTGAATCTGTGAAATAGCAATATTAATAAATATTAAATATCATTAACATTATGAAGCTATTCATATTAAACTACCAAACCTGCCAGGAAGTTCAGCAATATTTCTGAGGAAGAAAGAAGGCTGCTCTCTGTTCAAAGGGAGTTGTCAGCCATGTTTTCTGACATGACCAGTACTGCAGTGCTCTATGTAAACTATTCTTTTATGAGGATTGTCTTCCACTGGAATTGGTTTCTTCTTGAAGTACAGATGGGTGAAATCATAGGTGCCATCCACCAACATTTTCTTTAAAATGTCTCAGCATGGCAGAATACTCCAGAGCAAGTGTGTTAGATAACTAGGCATCTACCTCGTGTTCGAAGACAATTGCCTTGCTTATACAACCTTATCTTCTTGTTCAGCTTTGATTTATTTATCTGGGCAGATACTCTTAGCTGAGCTCACAAACACAGCTGTATCCAGACAACATGAATTTTATCCCAAGGAGAAAACAGAAGTTTTTGGTGTGTCTGTAACAGCTATGGACTCCTCAGTTTACACCTCTCCCTGACTTCTGCATTGTGCTTGTGCAGAGCAGGTTTGCACTACAAACACCTCAATGAGCCGTTGCCGTGGTACTCAAGACATCAGTGCAGCATTGCTAATTTGTCTTTCTTTCTACATGAGCTTTGTAACCTCAGCACATGGAGTTATCACACCAGGTTTACATGGATGCCTCTTTATTACACTGCAATCCATACAGCAGGTTTCCCCAGCATGCCCGTGCTGTGGCAGGGCTGGTGTTCTGCAGGGAGTCTGCTTTGCAATTGAAAGAGTATAAGACAATGCTGGCTTATCCAAAATAACCAGATAGGAAGACTAAAGATACTATGTATTGCTACTCATTAACAGAATGAGCCCTGAAACCCTGCAATGTTTCCATTGTCCAATGTGAAAGATTTTCCATTGCCAGTTAACCTTGTAATTTTATTATTACCTAAATAGAAAGGGTCAGGACAGTGAGGGAACAATCTGCTTTTATCTTGGGCTTTTCCCCAAGGCAGTCTTACCAAGTAAAATAAATACCTTGTATACAAAAGCATTGAGATTTGGGTTCAGGCAAAAGAAGACATAGACAAGATATAGATGGGTCTATGTGAAGCTGCAATTCTAAAAATTACTCCTTTTCTGCCTCCAAATTTGGAAGATTCAACAGGATTAAGCTATATTAATTTCAAGGCATTACCTATATATAGATATATATACCTATATACAGATATTAGTGCCTAGAAACACGCATATTTATAAAGAGATAATCCAGTGTGGATTCTCATGGCCTTCCTTGGCATGGAGTGGGTAGCCCACACCAAAGACCAAAGAGAAGTTTCCTTGAGAAACTCCTTCTTGTATGGGACACAAACACATTAAGGTTAGTTGGAATTTGTATATCCTATGTGAAATATATCCTTATTTAAAAGTGAAATTTTGTCCTTCTGCATTTTCAATTTTTAAGATATGAAATATAACAGGCATTTGTGAGATGGAGCTGATGACAGTCTAACAAGACAATGTATAGACAGAGAGGGGAGAGGAGATATAAAGATATAATGCTGAATTTTTGTGTGTTTGACTCCACGCTGAGTTCTAACATTTTGTTTCATGCTTTAATCTTTGCTTGGTATCTCACTTGTTATTATAACTTTGCCTAATTTTTCTCTCTCTTTTCTTTCTTTATGCTATTTCTTCATATAAATACAAAAAGCACAGCAGTAAGCATTAAAAACAGAGAGATCAGAATGACTTCAGCTGGCCTACAGCAGGGATGAATTTTCTCCCTTGCCATAAGCAGAGCAAAGGAGAGAGAAGATGTGAGGAATGGATTTCTTTAATCAGATGCAGACTTTTCACATTCATGTAGTTTTAAAATCATCAAGGCCACACTATTTATCTGTCCACTCTTCCTTATTGTCCTTTGCACTCACCATCAATACTTTGGTTTCCTTGAGACATACTTTATGTAACATTGAAATGACTGAGAATTGGTTTTCTTGATGCAATTCTTGACTAAGAAATGAATGTTAGTGGCACAGCTCTCTATGGATTTACGTGTTACTTTGGAAAGCAGACATGAAACTTTTTACAAAGATGGCACAGTAGCATTGCAAACCTACCTGGCAGCAGTAGTTTCCCATCTTGAAATGAACAAGACCAGTGAATGAGGACCTGAAGTTTAATGACCTGAGTAGGCAAGGGAGAGCAAGTGTTTGCAAGCCAGGAACTGGTTGCCTTGACAGTCAGTGAAAGTCAGATCAAAAGGCTGTTTGAAAACCATGGCTTTTAGAAGCAAAGCTGGGAAATAACATCTTTCTTTTCTAGCTCTGGAGCTGGGAGATAGCTATTATACGGATAGAGAGTAATTTGAATTCTCCCTACTACCTCTGTGCACCTGATCAAACAGGAGGCAGTTGAAAGGCTGATGTACCATTAGGCTTCCTGTGTGATACAAACCAGATAAAAATTGTTGCAGCTGAAACATCTGAAAGCACAAAGCTTAGAAGAAAACAGATAGCAGGAAGGAAAAGCGAGGCAACAGAGAGTCCTAACCCAGGGACCCTGTAATACTGGCATGTATGGACTTCAGAGGAAGAACAAGGGGAAGAGAGAAATTGTATTTTCCCCAAATATGCCTTGGATGGGCTGCACAAAAACACTAAAGACACACTTCCAGCCTCACCTTTTTTTTAATGTAATCTTATCCCACTACACCAGTACATAAACTCCATGTATCCCTCTCTTATTAGAAACCCCCTCTCAGTCCAGGATGATAGTCTCCTACCTGCTACTCTGGAATTCCTAACATACCTCAGCCTGCCTTCCTTGCTTCAGCAGCTGGAATTCCATCTCTTATCTCTCTTCACAGTAGCTGAGTAGAGAAATGCAATCTGTGAGCTGCTGACCTGCATGCAGGGAGTAGGGACAGCCTGGAGAAAGCCCATCAAAATTTAGAAACAAAATTTATTGCAAAATTTAGAAGCTGCTTGGCTTAACCGTGTGTGCAAAAGTTACAGCATTTCTCTGCATGGAGAGATTGGGCCAGGCCATAGCTGAGCTGTTTGCTTTATGGCCAGGTTATTACTAAGGGATTCAGCACAGGGCTGAAGGGGTNGCTCAACAAGCACACCAAATTGGTACACTAAACCCTAGCACCCATGAACAAGCCTTGGAGATTTTAAAAACCCAAGTGGACAAGGTCCTGGGAAACCTGTTGTAAGTGACCCTGCTAGATGATCCTGGATTTGGACTGGACGATTTTCTGAGGTCCCACTTCAACCTTACTGTGATAATGTAAGACCTGAGCTCCATGAGAGGCAAGAGGAATTATGAAACTTAACTGCCCTGATGCCTTAAGTTTTAGCTTTCTTGTTTTTCAGATTCTGTGCTACCTAGGTGTGTAGTTCTGAGCCTCATATTAAAGTGTTAGTAAACTCTCTTCACAGAGTAGGTAGACAAACAAATCCTTTTCCTGCTG
>VZUA01040885.1:6763-22483 GCA_013401035.1 Horornis vulcanius
AGGAAAGCAAAAAAGAAAAGAAAAAAGAGACAGAAGGTGAGGTGAGAACATGGACAAGAAACAAAAATGGTATGATGTCCTATGGGTACATGAATTCAGTGCCAATGGGCAGACTATATGCTCCAGACCAGTGCTCCAAACTCCCGTCCCCAGAGCCTGCAGGGGCAAGTGTGCCTGAGAGCATGGACTGAATGTTGTGTCCACCACAGATCTTCTATGGGCTCTCCATTCAGCCAGGGCTTAAACCAGGCAGAGGCTCTGTGTGTACTGGTAAAGTGAAAATGGTCAGGACATGAGCCTGGACAGTGTCTCACATCCATTCACACTGTGTCCATTCCACTGTGGACACAGACCAGCTTGCATTCTTCCAGGCAATGCATCCCCGTGGTTTGCAGATGGTTAACCCACTCCCAACACTGGTCTGGACTAGAGACGACTCAGCTTTGAGGAATACTTGAATCTGTCTTGTATCATCTCAACCACTAAAACCTGACTGACAAAGCCCTAAATCAGATCATCTTTTAGCTCCTCTTGACTTGCCCTCCTCCTGGCTAGTAATGCTTCTTTTGAGGCCAGCTGTGAATTATCTGCCAGAGGGAAGTTCTTAAAAAGCTTCATGCTGAAGTAGCCTGCCTTATGTTCTCCATTAGGCAGGCTTTATTCCTCCCATGTTCAGCGTTACACCAGCAGAAGTTGGATTAGACTTGTATTTCTTGGCTAAACAATGACTAAAGGAAGCACGATAACTATCTACAAGTATTTGATGGGTGTAAACTCCAGTGAGGAAGAGGAATTGTTTAGTGTGGTTAAAGGACTTTCATGGCTAAGAGCAATTAGATTAAATTGAACAAAGCAAAACATAAACTGAATAGCCTTTGTAACTCTAGCAGGTTGCAAGGGCAGCTCCCAGGGGACGTGGTGGAAGCAGCGGTGTCTGGGTCAGTTGAAACATCACAGGGAGCAGAGCAGCTCTAGGTTATGGACCTTGGAACACCATCCCATAAGCAGCGTGTCAACTTTCCCCGCCGCGTCCACGCCCGCACCGCCCTGTGTCTGCGTTAGCACATGCCCAGATGAACAAGGAGGAAACAAGAGTGTCAGGGTGGTTCAGCCTCTGCCTGCACCTCATTTGTCTCCTGCTTTTGGTGTAATGTGTTGCCCTAAACAATGAGTTTTCATTCTGCTGACAGTGATTCTGATCTTGTGACTGTTAAGGGAGAGCTTATGCTTCCACTTTCCATATTGAGTCATGAGTAAGCTTTCCTTAGTACTCCAGTAGGACAGGGCTCAAGATCCAGTTATCTTAAGCTTGTTAATAACCTTGGGTTATCACATACCTACAGGGATGCCATCAGCATTCCCTTCAGGTTACACCTCTCTTAGCTGGCAGGACATAGTATAGGAAGACAACTCTGTACAAGCAGGGAACTAACAGGAGTGCTCACAGTTCCCCTGAAAATATACTGATGGCCCCTTATTCACTGCTGGGAAAAATGAGCTCACTCTCTTACATGTGAGAAACAGTATGTCATAATCCCTTCTTGCTCCTTTTCTCTGGAAACCAAGCACAGAGCAGGCAATCCCATCCATTAGGAGTTTCTGATGGAGATCGTGAACTGACCTGAGCACTGAAAACAAGTGTCAATGACTCAAGCACTGCTGTGTCTTTCAAAATCCTACAGACTCTCAGGGTAAAATAAATAAGGGGATATGTGATGTTAGATGAGTCAGGATACTTTCCCCTGACATGATTGTTTCTCTGCTTAATTACACAGACACAATAGCAAAGAAATTGGATTAGCCAGGTAAGGTTTGTTGTGGATGTCCTGGTCTTTTAGGAGACAGGAACCTTATTTACCTGACATGACTTGCAAACTAACTACCTTGTTTTAAAAACAGCATGTTGCTTCCAAATTGCAGGTTATCTGTTCTGAAACAACACCACTTAATGGGTTATCTTCTCCTTTAATCGGGCACGCTTGTTGACATATCATTAAATCTCACTTAGTACAAGTGTAAGAAGCCTGCTGTTAAAAGCTGCGAGCAGAAGGCCAAGGAGGACACACGCATCCTCCCATGGCACTTGCAAAGAAGGCCCTGATCTGTTCATAAAAGGTCAGGAAGGGAGCAAGGAATTCAAAAGCCTTAAAAAACAGCCTGGACTGGAGTCTTGAGTAGTGCGTCATCACAAGTTTTCTTCTCCCGAGGGAGTAATTCTTCAGATGTTTTACGTGCCCCTTGCTGGTGTCTCTCCATGTTTTCCTTCAGCAGCAATTTGTCTATTTCTGCATTTATTGAGCCTTCTTTTTCTGAACAGAGGCAGAGTTAATAGACATCTGTGCATATGGGAGAGACTGAAAGGGTTAACACCACCTCCCTTGCGTGTACACTGCCCAAATTCTAACACTACCTGGTTAGGTGTGGACATTATGGACCATGCAACAGAACAGGCATGGCACTATTGCGGAGTCCCCATTGTGCTGATACATTCTTCTTCCCAAATCTGGCTGGCTGCAAAGAGATCAGATAATAAAATATTTTCTGGGTTTTTTGTTTGTTTGTTTGTTTTTGTGGGGTTTTTTGTTTGTTTTTGTTTTGTTTTGTTTTGTTTTGCATAGGCATGGAGTACCAGTCCTGGTGTCTTCATTAAAAATGGCATGCAGGAGGATAGTTTCCTATCCTGGCCCAGATTTTCTTTTCATATAAGAGGCTGGCACATGTCATGCTTGTGGTGATGTTCAGAAAATATGAATTCTCCTTCTCATGTGCCTGCTGTGTTTTCAGTTTCAAATAAAGATGTGTACCTTGTATGGGAAGAGGAAGAGAGGAAGAGAGAGGAGCTGCAGAGTTTTGGGTGACCATTATCAGCAGGTGATCTCAAAGCCCCTGATGAATGCATGTTTAACCTGCACCACAAGAAGCTGCAATTCCTGTGAAGTCTCTGCTGGCTTGGAAACTAGCAGTGCCCATTATCCTGGGATTTGTAGCCTTGGCTTTACAAACTCAGGAGGTTCAGAGCTCATGAACTGGGTTTAAAGACAGGTGAGGATGAACCTGAGCAACACGAAGTAAACAGGGACCCCATCAGAGGGAGCTCAATGTCCCTTTATAACCCAATGCAGGTTTCACAAATATCTTAACAACAGCACTCAATTTAAATTGGATGTTACCATGTCCTCTTTCCTCTGTGTTGAGGAGTACAGTCCTGGAAATCTGACATGTACTAACACATGAATTCTGAGAGAATAAAATACTGAGAAAAGACAACAGCAGTGTAGTCTTCAGAGTCTTGTCGTGTGTGATATGGACCTTAAATGTTACAGATGGTGTCCATAATATTGAGAGCAGCTTGACAAATACATTCTGTGTAAATTTCAGTGTTTTCTCAAAGACAGTCTTTGCAGCATCAGCTTCTTCTCACACTGACCCTCACAGGATTGCCTTCTCTTTTCCTTGCTCTTGTGTCTTCCAGTAGAAAATCAGTATGCATCCAAAGAGATAATTTTGCTAGGCCAAAACATCCAACAGGTGGTTTTAATACTTACTTGGACTTTCGTTTCAATAGTGCATCACTTATAAGGTATCTGAGGACATGACTGCCAGAAATGTCACCTGGCCATTTGCCAGCTATGGAGCAGATCTTATAGTGGTCACCTGAAATAATCTTTCTGGGCAGATTAGATGATCCTGCCTGAGCAAATGCCAGAAGTTCAGCAGAATCATGAAACAGATAAGGATGGAAGGGACCAGACTTTTTCTCTGATCCACTGGGTCAGAGATTCCTGAGGGCTTGCCTTGGCAGTGAAGACTGAAGCAAAAAGACATGCAGTATCTCAGCCTTCTCTGCAACCCATGTTTCAAGGGTCCCTGTTCCTTTCAGCAGATGACACACATTTTCCTTAGAATTCCTCTTGTTATTGATGTATTTGAAGAAGACCTTGCTATCCTGGACATGCTTAGCCTTGGGCTTCCTACTTGCACTTCTGCATACTGTAACAACATCCCAATATTCATCCCAGGTGGGTGGTCCCTGCTTCCACCTCACGTGTCTCCTGCTTATGTCTGGGTTTTGACAGCAGTACATTGTTCATCCGTGCTGGTCTTGTCCCCCTTTTGCTTGATTTTTTGTCACTGGGAATGTCTTATAGGCACTTCCTGGGCCACGTGCACTTAGTGGAAGTATTACCACTTGAGCCTTGTTTTGCTACATACAAGAAAAGTACCTTATCCCCATTTTAAGGGTAAGAAGAGGCTCAGGTTCAAAAATGCCCTGCAGTGTATCCACAAAACCTGAGGCATCATGCCAATGCTTGAGTCCAACCAACTCCCCTCCTTACTTTAAACACTATTTATTTGTTTTACCTAATGATGCATCATATATGAGTTGGCCCTGGCACTCCTGTTTTCCCAGGGCAGGGACTCTCTGCTCTGGCATCATCACTTCCTGGCTTGCCCCCTGTCTCTCTTGGCAGCTCTGTGAGCCCTGCCTTTTTGCATGGAGGTCAGTGAGCATCTCAGAAAGACATCAGCCCCAAATTCAGACTGTGGTGCTTAGGATTGCGCTGAAGACTGTGGAGATGCTCCTGAGGTGATGGGGGACCAGAACCCAGTTTTCTCCACATGGGGGTAGAGCTCATTGTGAGCCCTGTTTGAAGGAGACAGGTTGGCTATGAGGTACCTCTTCTTTGAGACCAACCTCAAGGAGAAAGTCTTGGGGGCTGAAAATCTGGGCATGACCTGGCAATGTGCACTTGCAGCCTGGAAGGCCAACCATGTCCTGGGCTACATCCACAGCAGTGTGAGGGAAGGGATTCTGCCCCTCTGCTCTGTTCTTGTGAAATGCCACCTGGAGTGCTGCATCCAGCTCTGGGGGGCCTAACTGGTTGTGGATCTGGTGGTGTGAGTCCAGAAGAGGGCTGTGAATATGGTCAGTGGGCTGGAGGACCTCTCAGCAGTGAAGACAAGCTGAGATGATCAGGGTTGTTCAGGCTGAAGAAGCAAAGGCACCAGGGACAACTTATGGCACCTTCCAGTACCTAAAGAGGGGCTCCAGGAAAAGTACTTTTTTACCATGGTTTGTACTGATAGGACAAGGGAGAGTGGCCTTAAACTGAAAAGAGGGCAGGTTTGCATTATATATTAAAAAGCTGTTCTTTACTGTGAGCATGGTGAGACATTGAAACAGACTGCACAGAAAAGTTGTGGAGGACCAGTCCAAGGAAGTGTTCCAGGCCAGGCTGGATGGAGTCTTGAGCTGGATGGGGCCCTGGTCTAGTGGAAGGTGTCCCTGCCCATGGCAGGGGGATTGGAGCCAGGTGTTCTTTAAGGTTCCTTCCAACCCAAACCATTCTATTATTGTATGATGTTTTCTGGCTGTTGGAGGCTTCACAGTGCTCAGTGCCACACATCCTATTCTTTGGCTTTCCTTTTCACTGCATCAGGAATTGAAAACTGTTATGCTGCACAGCAACTACCTCGTTACTGGTTTTCCTTACATGGAGGTTTGACAAAGGGGTGCCTCAGTACAAAAGAGACATCTGTAAACTGGAGGAGATTCAGAAAACAATAATAAAAAGCACAATGCTCTTGGAAATCCCTGTAAGGCAGCAATTTAGAGCCCAGCTACTAGCATGCTAGGACAGACCTCAAGTGAAATAAAAAGAAATTAACTTATTAAATATCTCTAAAGCAGGCATGTAAAAAGTATTGTGTTCTGTATGCTGTGTGTGCTTGTGTAAACAGCCTTTTCCACTTGGGGCTACATCTCCGTAATTATGTCTTATTTGCAAGAAGAATGCAGAGCGTGAGGAGTGAATATGTTCCAAATGTGTCCGAACCCTGACCAGGAGAAGGCTGTGATTTTAGCTCACTTTAGGGAGAGGAGAACAATCCCATGTCTTTTGTTTATTCTTCTTGAGCAATTTGTAACAATTGTACTTTTCACTGGAAGTGACTCACCTGGCAAAGAAGATAAGAAATCCAGAAGAACCATTCAAGAAAAATATAGTGCTGGAAACTATCCTCCAAATTTAAGGCTTACAGTCCATCTGAAACCATACTCATATTCAGGCCCTTCAGGCCTCCCTAATTACTGAGAAGAACTATCATTCTTTTCTAAATGTGGTGTCAGCATTTGTCACAAATAATCAGCACAAAATTATCCCAAAACCTTCCTGTGACCTATAAACCTGCAATTTGATATGCCTCACCCAATTTTTATTCTGTAACAAGTGAATTTTTCTCATAGATTTTTATTGCAGAGACTCTTTAATCTACCAGGCAACACATAACAAGATCCCATGGCTGGAGGCTGAAGATAGCTACGTTTCAGCTAGCAATAAGGTGCACATCTTAACAGCAATTAATTAAGCATTAAAATAAGTCCTGAGGGTATATGACGAATTCGTCACTTCTTGCAGTCTCTGAACTTCGTCTTTCCAGACATCATGCTATACCTGAAATACAAAGTGTGGTCTTGGTACAGGAATTACAGGGAGGGGTAGTGTTACAGTATTTCTTAATGTCAGGGAGAAGACATTTTCCACATCGAAACCTCCAGGTTTGTTTTTTTTTTTTCCTTTTTAACACACACAATGAAATTCATTCCTTCTTCCGGTATCAACCGGTCTGCTTCAGTGGAAATCAAGAGGCCACTGCCAACTTATACCAGTAAATAAAGCCAAACTTCTAAAAACAGATATACAGCTGAATTTCAAGATGCCTACTGGGCTGTAGAGCAGAATTTTCAGACACACTGCCGCCCGCTTCTAATTTTCAGTAAAGTCTCTCTTTCACTGTCAAGCCTTCCATCTCTGGAACAATACATTGCTATTGAAATATTTAATGAGTCACTTTCAAATATCCCACAGGAACAACAGGACATTTATCTCATGCTGCAGAGCTGTATTTTAAAAATAATTATCTTAAAATGAAAGCCCCATGCAACAACTGAAAAAAGCCCCAAAATCTTTCCCTTTCTACTTCACACAACTTTCTCTCTTTCTGTCTTTCTCTTTTCATTTCTCATCCACTCTCACCCACGGGGTTATGCTGAGGTGACTACGAGGGCGCCCAGGCTGAGACACTCTGTTTGCATTCTTCTGTCGATTTGGGTTGGCTACCCTTCCCTGTGTAGGCTTGGCAATGTGAAAGTGTGACCTTGTGGCAAACTTGGGTGTGACCTCCTAGAACAGCAGCAGCTCCCAGCATGACTGCCTGGTCTCCGAAATCTTACTCCATGGAAAATGTGAGGCAGCTTATCCCATGTGCACTGACAAACTTACGTTTATCTTAGAGGAGGAGCATGCTCCATCTGTGGAGTTATCACAGCAGGGCTAACTCACAGTGCTGCCACATCCTGGATCCCCTGGCCAGGAATTTGCCACAGAGCTCTGCTCTGTGC
This sequence comes from Horornis vulcanius, assembly GCA_013401035.1. Lineage (NCBI taxonomy): Eukaryota > Metazoa > Chordata > Aves > Passeriformes > Scotocercidae > Horornis > Horornis vulcanius. The sequence goes on from VZUA01040885.1 coordinate 14,166, forward strand.
CTTCTCACTTTGTTGATGGTGGTGTGCTTGAACCAGATGCTTGCTGTGACACTTGGTACTCCTGCTGCAGCAGGACCTCAGCAGCACCAGCCATTTCTGCTGCTGCTGTGGCTTACGTGACTCTCTTGCTCTAAATACACCTTCAGCTCTGACAAGGCAAAAGGAGCTTGGAGCTGTTCTTCAAAATGTCACCTAAACCTGATGCTGTGATGCTATTCAGCACATGTAAGAGGTGGTTCAGAAGGTAATTACTGGATCTTGCAGCTCTGCAGCTTTTTGTACCGTGGGTGCTGCTGTTATAAGACTCGAGGTGTGTGGATTCAAATATATCCATTTTGGGACCAAACTAAACCTCTGTTTTCCTAAGGATAACATGCCATGCAGGGATTTTGACAGTAAGGTTCACAGCTGAGTCAGAGATTCTTGCAAAAGGGTTCTGACGCACCAAAGAAAGTTACAGAGCCTGCACCACCAAACATGAGCCAGGCACAGCTCACAGAGCGTCACTCTTTGTGACCCTGGGTGCTCCTCTGAACTGGGACATATTTCCAGTTCAGGATATTAGATCTCTGCATGGACCATTCCCTTAAGAGTTGGATTCAATGATCCTTTTGGGTCCCTTCAAACTCAAGCTATTCTGTCTCTTTGTGATTCTGATTTCTTGGCTCTGCCTGTGGAGGGAGTGGACCCAAAAAAGCACAAACCACTGGCCTACACTGGCCTGCCTTGTCAGTGAATTTTGTGCCTGACACTGCTCACAAGACTGGATTTACTCTCTGTTTTTATCACCAGCAACCAAGCCACCTCAGCCTGAGCTCCACAGCCCCAACATGGTGACACTGAGGTTTTCCACTCTGCATGGGCTGGGCAGGGCTGATCTTTGCAGGCATAGAGAGACCTTCCAAGCCTGGAAAGCTGGTTTGGAGGTGAGGGAGGACAACATATATGTTTCTGACAAATCAGGATAATGAGGATCTCTCATGTTGTCCTGTATTTTGGACTAGTAACCACACTGGTCCAGTTTCATCCATGATCAGAGAGGAACTTTTTCTCTGCTGAGTGAAGTGTTGTTATGCGCACATGCATGCCCTACTAGAGTAGAAATTGTTATGTTTTGGGTTTTTTTTTCAGGCTCTGGTGCTTCTGATGGCCTGAGGCTGGCATGCAGGTGCAAGAATCGACTGGCTGTCATTGGTATGTCACACAAACAGTGCATTGACCTGCTCATTTCCACTCCCCAACCCACCCACATACACTGCTTTGCTCCTCAAAGGAGCAAAACAGCAGAGATGGAGCTGCTGTGGAATATACCTGCCCTCTGTTTGCAGCCTTGCTCGATTACACGGCTTTAACTTGGCAATATATACCAGTTATGCTGTAATATAAATACATTTCTCTCCTCTACCTACAGCTTTGGATCAATCAGCAGCAAGGAACAGCAGGAGGGGAATTAAGTAGTAACATGGAGCTAAAAAAAAGCGTTGCTGTTGTAATGAGCCAACTGAACGCCATTAGAACAAGCTGTCCTGCTCAGTGGGCGTACAGCTGCACTGGGCCACGACCAAATCTATTAATAGGCCCTGCAGAGCTCTTTGTAGTTCTAAGAGCAATGCTCCTCAAATGTTGAGCCTTGAGTTCCTTCTCTGTAACTTCAATAACCCCCTTGTGGAGTGTAGTTACAGTAGTCAGATCAGATGTTTAGCAGGCTTAGAGAAGGTAACTCCATGTATCAAAGTACTGGGGAGCAATTACTCCATGAAAATATCTGTAACACCCCTGGGCTGCTCCAGTCTCTTTCTCCATCACAGACTTTTTTGTGGCTGGAGCCAAAAATCAGTGCTTCGGCTCTATGAACAATTCTCATCTTCCCCAAGACTGAGGAAGGGACTTGAGATCCCTGGAGACGGTGGATGCTTTCTGCAGGACATGACCCCAAAGAATTGGAGCCTGGTGAATGTCTGGAGTGCTGTCTGAAACTCAGGGGTGAAATCGTGCTTGGTGGGAAAGAGCAGCAGCAATGCAGGAGAGAAATGCTCGAGGGAGAGGGTGTACCCAGAGAACGCTGGAGGAAGCATGTGTGAGGCAGCAGCTGAGGAAACAGGCAGCAGGGAGATGGTAAGCACTTGGGAATGAACCCTGGAAACAAGCAAAGGCTAAGTGCTGTGATGGAAGGAGAGGCGAAATGAGGGCTATCTCTGGAAACAGCCTGGGGAGAGCCCTGTGTGGGGTCAGGGGCTGTGTGACTTGCACTGACTGTGCAAGTTCAGCCACTGCAGGCTGGGAAAGCCTGATTGCAGCTTCTGGGGTTTGGTGGGGCACCTCTCCAACTCAGAGCAGGGCTGCCACCTAAGTCATCATGGGCTTGGTTGTGTAAATTTATTTATTTAACTGAATTGCCCAAGCCAGCAGTTGAGTCACCCCCGACAAGCGTCAGTAAGGCTTTCACACCTTCCAAGGTCTCCTCTCAGCCCACCGGCAGCAGCAGGGAGGGCTGGTTGGGACAGGAAAACAGCAGGCTTGCCAGCCCTGCCTGGGGCTCCTTCCCCAGTCAATGGAGCAACGGGGAAGGGGGTGCAGCCTTCCAGCAGTGATTCAGCCCACCAAGGAGCAGAACCACTCTCATGAGGGGCATGTTTCCCTGCTCTGACTGCAGGAAGAGCCTAAAGCAAAGACAGGCTGTAATTAAGAGATCCCAGCTAAAAAGCTCAGAGTTAGAGAGGATGAGTCTGGACATCCATGTTGACAGACCATGTATGTAAAAGTTAGGATGGTGTAACAGAGTGAGAGGAGGTGAGTCATCTCAGAGAGCACCAGAGCTGACAGTACAATAAGCACCACTTCTTGTGCAATTATAAATGCACATGAAGTGGGAACTGGTGTGTTGGCTGTGTCTCCCAGTATTGCACATTTCAGTTAAACTCTCGGGAACAACTGGCTGTTGGAATTAGTTTTAAGATAATGCCAGCGGGAAATAGTGAATGACAAAGCATTGCTGGCAAGTGATCAAGCGGTTAAACAACCTCTGAGAAAAACAAGTTATAAATTCCTTTACTGTATTAATTTGGCATTACAATTTAGAGATAAGGTTTTCCAGGAACCCAAATGAACCAGCATCCAGTTTTATTCATAAGGTGCATCTGAGAAGAAGTCGGTGATACTTAATATTTGTGTACTATTCTCCAGCTTCTTAGTTGATGAAAAGCTAGGTTGTTTCTGTTTCCAGGGCTAGACATACTATTTTGGCACATGCTGTTGTATTTTTGACAGATGCTCTCTAGTCATTTTGGACTGTAAAAATATTTCCGAAAGCAGTATCAAGGCTGCCTACAACCAAGCCAGGATGAGACTTCAAGGGCAGTTTTTTGTCCTCTCTTCTCCTCACAGCTGTTTGTACTACCAAACAGCACATTCCCAGTGTAGTGGTTTCTTTCTGGCCTTTCTCCCATATTTCCTAACACAGGTGCATTGCCAAGGCAGAAGTGTAGAAGCTACATCATGCAGCAGCCAAGCAGCCTGGGCCTCTCTAAGGCAAAGCCCCATAACAGCAGTCACCCCTCTGTCCTCAGGAGCAGGGACCTCTGCCCCACTAGGAGGCTGTGAGGGGTCTTCCAGTCTCCAGAGCTGATGCAGAGGGATGTGCATGGCCCAAAACACGCTTCCTCCTCCCACATAACCAGTTGCAGCGGTTGGTACCTCAGCTGCCTTGCAAAAGCTTTCAATGCAGGGGGGGTAGAAATGCTTAAACCTATGTGGGCGATCAATGGAAATGTGTCAGTAGGTGGGTGAGGAAACATAATGGAGTAAGCAGCAAGCATTGCAGGCGCTGGATACCATGGAAAAAACACAGGTGGCAGAGTGAGGCAGAGGATTTGAGTTTGTCACCTGTTTCGCCTCTGTTCCACCTTCTTTTCCCGCCTTTTTTTCGTTTCTCATTTGCTGGAATAATGCAAGTGGAAAAGAACATCCAGACCCATCCATTCTGCCTTTCAGGACACTGTTTTTTTAAAAAGACATACTATACTAGTGTTTATGTGAAGAGCATAATGGATAAATATTTAATGCCATGGATTCAGTTTCTTATCAGGACCTGTATTAATAATAGCTATATAGGTCCAATTGTTAGTGGGCTACTCTTCCAATGAATGCTTTGTTTAAATGTATACTGTGGATTTGTTTTTATAATGGCTTTCTTCTCTTTAATAGGAGTCGACATGTTGGCTGTGGCATAGCATGCAAGCGGTTTGTATAAAGATTTAAAATATATTTCTGAATGGGGCTATATAAATACTGCATGCATTGAGTAGAATTATTTTATTGTGAAACTGAAAGGTTTCCTGTTCTGCACCATAATACAATTTGTTATTTTTCCAGCACACACATTAGCCTGCATTCAACTTCTGCACAAGGTAGAAGAACTCAAATTAAATTTACAAGCACACCTGAGCAAAGCTAGTTAGCTGTGGCCAGATCATGTTTCTGTGATTAAATAATGCTGGCTATTATAACACACTGCAAGAAAATGCAGCTATAAATCCCTGTCTCGGTTTATTTCCAATGCTTCATTGTGCTATAGAAACTCTGCTATGCTTTCTAGTAAGCAAAAGGCTAGATGTGGGACTGAGTCACCCTGAGCAGATGTGTTAGATACTAACTTGGAGGAGATAAGAATAACAATGCTGCTCTCCCCTGAGCATTCTCCTCAAGGACGTTCCCATACAACACAAACATTAATAAATCGATCTTCATTGCATCCGACCACAGACTTTATTAACTGAGGAAATAGGTTCCCAGAAAAATTTAACATTTTGCTCAAGGCCAGAGAGTAGGTCCACAGTAAGGAGAAAGAGCTGGATACCTTCACTTATTTCCAGTTAATGTTTAATGTTACATTAGCATGCAACATGCTGTGCTGAAGGCATGACACTGCTGGGTGTTCACGTTGTCAGAAATGGATGGGCACTGGTTTCACACCCTACAGCAAGACCCTGCTGAGCATGTTGGTCACCACCACATACCCCTGGTGACCTGTTAGGGCAGCAGGTAGGTAGCAGAGGGACGTCCTCTCTGGAGATGAGAAGTCCATGGCTCCACCACTATCTTCAATGGGACATGTCGGTAGGTCTCTCAAGGGTTCAGGAGCATCTCTTGGGGTTCATATCTACCCAGCTCAGGGAACAGAACTGAGGAGATCCTGACCCTACAGTCATCCTGCAGGTCACACTGCAGCTTTGCTTTTGATGGAAACAAGGGTGACAGAGCTAAATGGGTGGCTGGTGCATACCCAGCTCTGAGCTGAAAACACAAAACACATGGCCAGGACAGACATCTGAGGCTGGGGACACTAAAGCAGCTCAGCTCTGTCTAGAGTTGAAGGTTTTTACAGGTGGCTCTGACAGTTTTGCATTTTATTAAGATTTCTCATTTACCAGTCATTTACATTGTTGCCAAAATTTGACCACTGGGAGTAAAGTTTTCCAGTCCAGGTGTTTGCCTGAGGCTGAATTACTTCAGATAGGGCAGAGAGGAAAACTTAATGTAGTTGTTCCTCATGGCCAAGACTTAGATTGAGGGAAAAGATTGGTTTGTAAAAAATGATATGACTTATCCTTTGAAACTCTCCTGTGCTCTGTGAATGAAAAGATAATTGCATGAGAGAAAGGAAAACAGAGCAGACAAGGAATTGGACTTTATGGGCACAACTCAAATTGATGGTTACTGTGGGAAGAGGGATGGAGGGTCTGGGTGAGGTGGACTGACACAGGCAGCATGCCATGACTAAAACCAGGAGAATGGGCCAAACAAACACCAGACTTTACAGAACTGATTTGTTGAGACAGAACTGAATTGTTGGAAAGCTTTTAGTGGGCCAAGTCTTAGGGTGTGAAGCAGAAGGTACAACAATAACCACTGAAAGTTTTGCACCCAAGAGAAGGCACTAGTCCATAGCCTAGACTGGGCTGGTTCCTAAATTTCACCAGTCCACTGCCATCAGTGTTTATATGTGAAACCACTGATGACAGCTTGTTTTTTCTCCTACATACTGTAAGAGCCGGCTCTCACCCCACAGGTGTGGTCTTTTAGCTGCCTTGGCAAATCTCAACATCATGGTGTTTACCCTGCTGATAAGTCATGTGAATGTCATGCAACAGTACTTAACTCCCTTTAATTTTATCTTTAATTGCACACACGTACTTGGGGTTTCTTCATGTATTCAAAGTCCTTCAGCTTCATACTGTGCACTAGAAAAACATGTCTCAGCTGGCAAGCACCTATTTCAATCTCTTGTTTTCCAGTATATTCCTGATTTATACCATGCTCTTTGAATCCTGAAATGTTTTCTTCATGAGGTTTTCTGTAGTGCTTGCCACTGCAGAACAAGAGCTCCCCAGCCATTAGCTGGTTCATTTTAGAAGAACTTTTCTGAGATGAGATATCATGATACTGTCATTTGGCAAATGGGCATCTAAGTCAGCACTGCAGCTGCCAAGTCCGAACCCACTGGGACTTGATTTCTCAGAGCACTTACTGTATGACACGAGGGTGTGAATCACTGGGAGCTCAGCATTTCTGCACAACAAACCACTGGGTTTGGAAGTCAGGCACCTAGAAAGTAAAAGGACACTATTAGAACCCATCTATGAGAAGCCTGGATAAACAGTATTTCCCAGCTCTCTGGAACAAAGGGTTATATCCAAGGATGTAATTTTGTACTTTCTGTGTCCCACAGTCCTTATTCTCTTCCAGCTTTTGGAATAGCATGAAGTAGAGATGCTGCCATAGCCACAAAGTAGGTGTAGTTTGTGTACTGAAGGAAGGAGCTGTGTGGGAAAACGCTGCCTGATCAGACAATCCAAATCATGTCTGCATAATTCTTGTATGTATGGGAGATGCATTTAGGTATCAAAGGTAATTTTAAATTAGTGTTTTCTAACATTTGTGTACCTCTTCTCCCAAGCTTATTAGTATTCCTTCAAAGAGGGGTTTTGATTTGTTTTGGAACAAAGCTTTTTTATTCTAATTATGCATAGGAAATAGCTAGCTCTATCTTTCTTACAAAATATTTTTGCAAATAATAGAGTGTCCTTCTCTTGACATTCCTCTCCAACTTGGGTTCAGCATTTGAAGATGATAAATGGGCATCAAGTTCAGCATTTCTACCACCTCCTACCTGCTTTGACTCTTGTTTCATTAGAATTTCAGCAATGTGCTGGTTCATGGCAGATAACCTCGTCTCCCTCTCCAGAGTGCCTGTGAGTGTGTAGGGGGTGAGGGAATGGGTGCATTTCTCATCTCCTCAGCATTTATTACATTCCTCTTTCTCTACCTCCTCTGCAGCAATAAATCAATGCTACTTGTTATTGTCTACTTCTTGGGCAGCATCTTAGGGGGAGAGGCAGGCTCTCCTGCCTATAACGCTGTGTGTTTTATCAAATACTAAAACAAAACTAAAGATACAAAGTAAAGCAGTCTTGTTTTTGCAGCCTTCAAGGGGAAGGATCCTACCCAAGTCCTGCCAGCTGCATCACCCATCAAGATGCTTTGTCACACAGGCTGCAGTTACCAGCCCCAGCCTTAAGCTGCCTGCACGAGCAGAAGAGGACAGTGTGTCAGTGGAACAATGTTCCTGTTTTTACTCTGGGAAGGAAAATTTAAAGTTTCTGGTGCTGATGACTATTTCCTGCCAGCAGGCAGCTCCAGGACTGGGATGCTGGATGAACACTTCTTGTATGTGTGCTGAGACATGTGCACACTCCTTGTACTCCTGGCACTTGTTAACGGCAAGTAAAGCCCTAGAAATATGTTGTGGGTGAAGTAAAATACAGCCTGATTATTGTTTACTCTATCAAGAGCAGAAGCTCACACACTGGTACCTGGAGAAACTATAGATGTGGCACTTGGAGACATGGTTTTTTGGTGGATTTGGCAACCTGAATGATTCTGTGATTGTAAATGAAAAGCATCTTCATAGTGGGACTGTGGCTTGCAGCAATTCCCTGGAGAAACTTTGCTCAGAAAGCCTCTGCCTTCTCGTTTTGTTGCCTGCTTTCTAATCACAGCAAACTGTTTTGCCTCACACAGGCTTCCTGATTTTCTGCTGGAAAAAAAGGCCTTCCCACAAACCCAGCCCAACAACCAGGGATTAGATGTTCACTCCCCTCTCTCTACAGAGAACACCCTGAAGAGATGGGCTGAAGAAATGATCATGAAAGAAATCGGTGGGGTGGAGGAGCGGGTGAGAAAGGCAGGCACATGACTTCTAGAACAGAGGCGTTTGGCTGGTCCAAGCCCAGAAGCACAAAAAAAAAAAAAAAAAAAAA
>VZUA01040885.1:46743-57793 GCA_013401035.1 Horornis vulcanius
TTTTTTTTTTTTTTTTTGGTTTATTTGTGGTTTGTTTTGTTTTGATCCCAAACACAGGGATTGGTTTATTGGCCCCAATGACACAAGATGCTACTTCATGCAAATTGAAGTGGTATTAGAGAAGGGAGCAGGGGGTGCTTGCAATGCACTTCTTGGAGCCAGCTTCTGGGGATTTCCAGTATGCACTGGTCAATCTGTTGTCTGCTAATTTTTACTAGGATAGTTGTCCTGACATTCCTCTTATGGTCTCCTGACAAGGGTCCCCCTCTCTGTCTGAGAAACCCAGTGGCTGCTGCCATACATTCAATACCTTTCTGTTGGAGTAGTAGGGAGAGGACAGGTTCTTCACAGACTTGGCACACTCTCTAAGTCACTGGGCTTCCAGGAGTCGTGTCCTACTGCTAACAGACTGTAGAAAGTGGGATGAGAATCAAGCTCTGTGTCCTGAAGGTTATTCACCAGCTTTATGCATCTCCATGGAATATTTGCCTGGAAACCATCATTGCTCCTGGGACAAGGGTGCATCTGCTCCACCAGTTAATCATGGCCCAGAACATTCTCCAGTCCAGAGCTGATGACCCTCTGCATGCCTGGTGTGCCTGCAGACACCAGGGGGCCAACTCCAACCTCAGGCTCAGTGAATTTAGGGTTTTTCTTGATCCTGCTCTTTATTTTGCCACCCAGAACTAACAGCAGTGCCCAAAGCAGATCACACAGTGCAGCCAGGCTACACAAACCCATCATTCCTTCCTCTCAGGTGCTGTGCTTGGTCATGGGTGAAGCTCCTGGGATGGCAAGGCAGGCTCTTTTCCAGTCTGAGGTACCCTGCTGTGCGGTATGAGGCATGCTGCTCTCCCTTACATCCTTTTCCCAGTCGGATTAGGCATCGCAATTCCAAATGTCTGTAAAGGGCAAATCTCTAGTGGATGTAAACCAGAACCATCCAACTCACTGTCTTGTGGATGGAATTCATAGTTTTACACCAGAAATTTACAATCTTATTTTGTGTATAAAAAATTCCAGACAGCATGAGCCTTTGTTTTCCTTTTCCAAAAGTTCTGCAGGAGAGAAAGGTGTCGGTGTAGGAGGGCCAGGGTGGCAGGAAGTCTGAGGCCACTACATTGGGTTACACACAAGCATGCCTGCTCTGGAAGAGCAGTAGACAACGGGCACCCCAGCTGTTTCTTTGGCCAGGCAAGTTTTTAGTCTAGGCTCCTGCCCTGCCCTGCAGAAGGATGGGAAAGAAGGATGTCAGAGGGCTACAAGTGCACAAGAACAGGACCTGGGCCTCAGCCATAAGGATGGAAACCTTCACCATGAATGCCATCTGAGCATAAAAGCCTAAAAAGCCACTCAATAAGAAGAGACTCCATTGATGAGAATTCAGTACAGTGTGCCAACCTTATTTCATAGATGGGGACTTCAGTAACAGATAGATGTCAGAGTCACACTCAAATGCAGTCCTGGAGTTTCAGGAAAAAGTTGAGGTCCTACTTTAGCAGTATAAATAATTTGGACACAAATAAATGTGTATATTCAAAAAATGTAATGAGGTGAACTCTGAGAATGAAAAGAAATCTTTAATAAACACCATCTTGAGTTTTCTGGAGCAAAGTGCTGCTGCTATTGCTTCTGTGTTGCAGGAGAGATTAGCAGGGTATTTATTGCCTTTTACATTCATTCATTCTCTGGCTTCAGTGTCTGGGTTTTTAATGTCAAACGTGGGTCATTTTATTGCTCCCTGTCAACCTGGCTGAAAGGAACACAGCACAACAGGCATAGCAGTTAAAGTGGCTACATGCATTTAAGTGATTGTCTGGGAAATGGTAAGCTCTGCTCTCTCCAACTGGAGAAATTAGACCAAACCTCTATTCAAGCTGTAGAGAAGGTTTGTAAGTTGTCCAGGTTTTTGGGTTTGGGGGTTGGGTTTTCCTCCCTTCCCTAATATTTATGGCTTGCTAGGATCTAGACGGCCACAAGCTCACCTAAATATTTTTCATCATCTTCCCATGAATAGGGTATTTGGCAAACAACAGGAGCAAATCCAGAAAGCTGGCTTAGAGCTGCTGTAAGGCTAAGCTGCTTTTTACATCCCATTCCGTGCCAAACCAAGACCTGTGTGCCAGAGCTTTGAGCAGCACGAGGTAGGAAGTGGCACCAACAGAAAGAGGCTCGGCTGCGCCGTCCTGCCAGTGTGGGACATGGTTGGGCTGTATGATTGCAGCTGCAAGGAATCTCAGGGGAAAAAGGGATTTTTCCCAACCTACTCTGCAAAACCTCAGGAGTGGATGTATCCCCTTCCTCCCCCATGGCTCTGTTTAACAAGCAAAGGAGCTGGGACTTGTTTAGCTTCTCTTTCTGCCAGCTACACTGCCCCTGAGGTGTAAGGGTTTCCAGCAGCCAAGCAGTGGCACTACTCATGCCCTGGGAGAATGGACAGCCAAAATGATGAGATGGAACTCCCCATGTGCTTGGCATGGGTGAGACTGCACCTCAAATTCTGTGTTCAGTTCTGGGCTACAAGGAATTCATTGAGATGCTACAAGGAATACTACAAGGAATTCATTGAGATGCTGGAGCATGTCTAAAAGGCAACAAAGCTGGGAAAGGGTCTGGAGCATAAATCATATGAGGAGCAGCTGAGAGAGTTGGGGTTGTTTAGCCTGGAGAAAAGGAGATTCAGGGTTGGACCTTACCACTGCTTACTACTGCCTGAAAGCAGGGTGGAGCCAGGTGGGGGTCAATGTCCTCCCAGGTAACAAGTGACACGGTGAGAGGACAAGACCTCAAGTTGGATCAGGGGAACTTTAGGTTGGATAGTAGGAAAACATTCTCCACTGAAAGGATGAGCAAGCTGCTTAGGGAAGTGGTGGAATCACCTTCCCTGGAAGTGTTCAAAAGGTGTGGGGATGTGGCACTTGGGGATAGGGTTTAGCGGTGAATGGTGGAGTTAAGTTAAAGGTTGAACTCAGTGATACTGGAGGTGTTTTCCAACCGTAATGATTCTATGATTCTATGACGTTTTGTGTTTTAAGAGATTGCTTTGAGGACTTGGTGTTTGGAGAGAACCCACTCTTTCCTCCTGCTGCAACAGTCCCAAATAGAAATGGTGCTTACCCATGAGTTGTAAGGGGGGTCCTGTTGCTGGCTGTGGCCTTCTGGTGTATCCTGAGCAGAGGCATCAGCAATCTCTAAGGTTCTATTTTAGTGCAGGATGTTACCAAAGGAAGGAATTGATCCTGCAGATGAAATGCAATGCTATGTTGATCTTCTGGAAAACACGAAAGTCATTCAAAGAGGTAAACAGACCCACTGCTCCCACCTGCAAAACTAATTTGCTCATATATTTGCATGTTTTTCTGAAAATTATGTGGTCTGTGTTGCATTCATCAGTGTGTGTTTCCCAAGTCCTTAAGAGCACAGCTACCTCATTTCTTGGTAATTAGGTAGTCGGAAGCACCAACTAAGACTAAACAAACATCCTTTACTCTAACAAAGCAAGTTATTGTGTAGTCTTTCAGGACAGAGTTTTCTGTAGTATGCACTGACTCTAACGCCTATTAATTATTTCTAAATAGTTTAAGCATTATCTGCCTTTGGGTAAATTCCTTCTCTATAGCGTAATCTAACCTGTGGGAGGGGAAAGAAAAAATCAACTACAATATTTGCTGTGTCACCTCCCCAAAAATAACAGATTATTGTTTTAATCATTATCACCCTCACCATCACAAAGTAAGCTCCAGGACCTGGAAAAGGTTAGTGGGATGGTTTTCTAGAACTCCATCCCACACGTCGTTGATTCACTAGTCCTAAAGAACATTTGTGGGGGGCCCTTTTGACTCTCACCTCTCCTCCCATCTACTGCAAGAATGGAGCATGCCTGTTTGCTCTTTGCCTTTACAACAATTTAGCCATTGTAAGTATCTCAAGGCTTTTTTCCTTGAGATACTTTACAAGGTAAAGGGTTTGGTGAGATTTTATTTTGCGAACCTACCAAAAATGTCTCATAAATAGATAGCCAGCAAACCCAAACATATCTACTTGTGTAGAACACTCAGTTTTGTTTTACAGAAGAAAATTGTTATTCTGTGTGAGTCTGTATGGTTTACTACTCCGTAGTGTCACGCCCAGACCCAGAATTTTATGATCAAGTGTCCATCCATTAACTGAATTTGGATTAATCCCTGCTGAAACAGAGTGACATAAGAATAATTTAAAAAATACCTTAGGAATATGGTTTTTCTTTATTACTACACCTTTTTTAGCAACCACAGACTTACAGGAGCTGTCATCCCTTTGGCAGGACAGAGTGGTGGGAGAGTGGAAGAACAAACAAAACATGAAATCTACAAACTGGCTTCAGAAAGAGAATATAAAGTCTTCTCATGGTTACATAGGTGAAAAGAAACCAAATTTTATTTCTGTGTACTCAGCATGTTTGTGTTTCTCAGATATAGCTCAGGCAGACCAGAATCAGCATCACAAATGTTTCCTATCTGATTGCAGAGGAGAAAGTCTCTGCTTACTCCCGTTGGTGTTCATCAGCACTTTTTTGCAGAGTGTTTCTGAGGCCAACATTTCAAAAACCAGAATAGAGTCTTTCAATCTCCTTAAGCCAAGAGGGCTTCCACCTCTTCATGAGAGTTTTCTCTTGAAACATTGCAGCCACAAGGGTTTCCTTATGTGACCGTAAATCACCACGCATGTCTGCCAGCACTCAATAAATTCAAATTAATAATAGGTCCTCAAAGACCTACCTACTGCTTCCAAGATACCTCAACATGTGGGCAGGAGAATGGTCTCCCCACAAATAATGAAGCATGCTCTTGCCTAATGGGATGCTTATAAATAGATGCTGTTTTTTCCTATGAAAGGCTGGATTTACAGCTCGATGTGTGCAACTAGCAGGCAAGTTTGTCCAGAAAAAAATGCCCCTGTGAAATCTTTACAGTGTATAGAAAGACTAGCAGTCACAGAGAAAAAATACTAACAGGCTTCATTCATATTTTGCCTCCTCTATCCAGTACTACTTGAGCTAGGAGCAAGGAAGACTGCCAAGACCTGAGTCAATCGTGACTCACCCCCTGGGTCCTGAGAGGGGATTCATCCCCAGCAGCAATCCACGTACATTGTGTGGGCACACGCTCCTGCCTGGGAAGGGCAACCACTTGGGAAGTTGTCTTGTGGTTGCTCAGGGACTGACACATTCATTCACTGCCTCACCCGACTTGCCTCACTCAGCCAATTCCCTTGCTGGTCCTTCCCTCTTTCCACCTCACCTGAGGCTGCTTCACACCCCTTTCTCAGAGGGCTTTCTGCTGCCAGCCCTGGCAGGACTGACTGCAGGGTTACAGCAGTGCTGGAACCTTCCCAGGTCCATGAGTTTGGGCTAAGATGGGCTTGGCTGCACAGGGTAGAAACAAATCCCACTTCTACCTACCTGTCTTCACACCTCCATGCAGGAGATGATACCAAAGGAGATGTGATGTGAAGGAGTGTGTCCCTTGCATCTTTACAGTCCCTAAGGAGGCTGTGTGAATTGTTTTACACAGACGAGCTTGACTGGACCCTTAGAGTGATGTCTATGCCCAAATGCAAAAGGATACATTAACAGTCCAGCCTAGGGCAGTTATCCCTGCCCATTATTCCAGCCAGTCCTGAGATTTTTTTTCCCCTCATTACAACAGTTTCCCCTTCACAGTGTGGTTACTGTGGCAGGACAACACAATCAGATGTACTCCTGGGTCACATTCTGAGGCTCAGGAGGTGGCAGCATGGTTTGGTGCAGTCTGTGCCAGCTGTCACAGCACCACAGGGACAGCTATGGCATATGGCAGTCTGGCTCTGGTCTGACTCCCTGCCCAGCCACGCACTGACAGCACGTGAGGGGCATCTCACATCATTAGACACACATGAGCAGCACAGCTTTGCCTCCAGAGAGGACACCCCTTTAGGAGCAGTGCCAGGATCCTGCCCTTGGGTTGTAGAAATGGACAGGCCAGACAGGACCTTATAGCAGGATGAAATTGAGCAACTGGGCACCTACCTAAAGAACAAAATGCTGCATAATGACCACCTGACAGGGAGCCAAAGCAGGTGTAGACCCTGCTAAAGCATGCTTGCTGGGTCAGTGTCCTTGCATGTTCCTCCACTCATGTTTCCAGCCAAATCCCTGCTCATCGTTATGATGTGACTCAGCAGAGGTGCTTCCATAAAAGGAAACTAAATTAGGAGGGAGTTAGGGCATGTTCAAAATAGTTCCCTGTTTTTGGTGACTGGGGGGGACCAGAGTGTGAGATGTCTCTTATGTATCTGTCCCACAGGCTAGACATCTAACAGGTTTTAGAAGTCTCTGAGGGAAATGGGAATGGAAAACATTTATTTTCTTCATGTTATCAAATTTCTATTGTCACTGAATTCATTAAATCCTCTTTGGGAAAGGACAATGACACAGAGGAAATTGAAGAGACCTGTTGTGATCACAACACAACAGGCTAAACTAAGGCTATCTATATCCATATGGCTGTAATGGAAGTCCACAGAGATAAATCTGATGTAGTCCACCTGGCTTTGCTACTGCTACCACTTAGCTACTGCAATATGGTGTTTGGGGTAGACTGCAGAACTCAATAGAAGAGTATATATACTATAATATAATTAGAGTTTGAAGCTCAGCTTTGGTCAGGAGGGATATCAGGGCCTGACAGTGCACTTGAACCTACCTAAGAATTTGCACGAGGCTGAGGAAACAGGAAAAAATATGAGAAGAACTGCTGCTTGCAGTGGTTCTTGGGCTGGGATTTAGAAACAGGTTGTGAGACAGCACTCACCTTATCTTCCTGCTCTGTCCACAGGGAACCATTTTGCCTTAGCCCTGTAGCTTTTACTGCAACTCTGGTAGATTCTCACCTCCTGTGCTAACCTTAAGCCTGGTTTTCCCAGGTCAAACCATATATTTCTCCAGTCTACATGGAAGCCTGTTCAAATGACAGGTCTTTGTCCTATAGGAATGGGATGCAACTCATAACTAACCAGAGAATACTTAGAAAACTTCTCCAATGAGAATGAGAAATGAGAAAATCACCTGTCAGATCTGCATTTTCTAGATCCCTTAGAGAAATTAAGTAGGAGCAGCAACCACATCTGAAGGGTCTTTTCGCCTTTTTACCAGCTCTGTACCCTCTCCTGAACTTCAACTCTTGTTAACCTCAGCAGTTCTCAGTGTGTGCTATGCAGAATTAAGCAACTTCATGAAAAATCAAACAGGGTCATGACCCCAACAACAACATTCTTCAGGGCTACAAAACCGCATCACCAATTGCTAACCTTCCCCCTCTGCCACTGTCCTGCCCCAAGATGAGCTGAGATTCCCGACCTGTGGTTCATCACATTGGGATACTTATCTGCTTCTGGAAAACAGGTCATGAACAGCCATGTAACCCCTGACTCTGCTCTTTAGCTGTGACTGCAGTATGACACGTTTCTCAACCTTGATCTTAAAATCAGCAGTAAGAGGATATCTCCAATCTAGATAATGTACTGCAGATCCCCACAACCTTCTTCAGAAATCTTTCCCTAACAGCTAACTTTTGCTGTAATTTAAGTACGTTGCTTCTCCTCCAACCTTCAGTAGCCACAGAGAGCAATTTATTTCCCCATTTTGGCAGGAGTCGTTTACCTAGTGACAGTCAAGGTATAGTTCCTATGTCTCCTTTTGCTTTTCCCCCATCTTCCAGTCTGTACAGGGGGATGACTTGACCTTCCAAATTTTAGAGGCAAATTTATCATAATGTCCTTGGGATCCAGCTTCTCCTTGAAATCAGAAGCTGGTAAAATCGGAGCAAGAGACGATCCTCCCTTGGCAGTGCCAGCAGCACACTGCAGGGCTGGGCAAACCGTGCCTAGGGTGGGTCTGGACTGTTTTAAGAATAAGGATGCTTGTCAAACCTCAGCTGGAGGAATGCTCTGCCTATAGGGAGTGTCAAGCTAAAAATCACAAAGTCCAGGCATGAGTCAAAAATGGACTGAAAGGCAAAGGGAAATTAAACTATTGAGGTGGGAGCAGTGTGAAGCTTTGCTGCCTACAGCCCTGGTAAAGAGGGAAAGCAGGGCATGTCAAGGCACGGAGGCAGCATCCATGTCACCTGCTACTGTATGTCTACAAAACAACTATTTACATCTGAGCTAATCATTTGAATCCCTGTTGAGTCAATGTAAAGGAATACACGGCACGTTTGAAATGTCTGCCTACAGACGAGAAGTCCACCTTTAGACGTGCTTATTATTCCTGCAGATGCTGAGACACCCAGGATGCCTAAATGTAGATGTCTTAATCTGCTCAGAGACATCTGACCCAGAGAGACTGCTTTTGTGAGAGAAAAATTTGACGCCACTCTTAAAATGCTTCTGTCTGTTCCTTCCTTGTTCTTTATGGAAAAGGAGGATGTTTATCCTGTACTTTTCTTCATTCCAAGGTCTCCTAGTGTTCCTGTCATGTGGGACCAGCCTTCTGATGGATGTCTGAAAACATCCATCACACCAATGAAATTTCTGGCCTGTGTTCCATGAGCACAAATCCACATGCATTGCACAAAGGAGCACATGAACATGCTCATGAGCACACTTGTGTCTCATCCATCCCAGGATGGCAGGGTCCTGCTTCAAACATCCACACCCATTTTCTCTCAGGAAAGCCTTAAGCTGAGTTGTGGCCATCTCTACAAGCTGCAGGTGATGAAGGTCTGTGACAGCCAGTATTGTTCAGTGATGGTGATATGAGTGATCTTGACCTCTCTTGTGTACTGTGATAACCCAGACTGTCCCCACACTATCTAACTGCTTGTAGGGAGTCACAACAAACTAGAGAGCTGTAAAAGAGGGGTCTTACAGGGGAGAGCAGGAAGGGAGTGGAGAAAGGAGCAGAAGGATGAGGGACAGGAAAGGATGAGGCAGCTACAGTAACATGAAGAGCTGGAAGGACTGGCCACCACCTCCAACTCATGCCTCCAGAGATGCTTCACAGATGACTTTTGAGACATCTTAGGCCACCTATCCTTATTTCCATCATGTAGCAGGAGGGTTGCCAGAAAGCAGCACATTTTTTTGTGCTTTATCCAGGCCCATGTTTATGGCTTATCCTCTGGGACTCATACCATCTTCTCCACAAGATTCAGCTGGCAGTCTGTCTTCTGGGCAATTAAGCTGTAATTTTCTTCTGCTCCATTTTATGCTGTTACTTCAAGTTGCTCCTCTTGCCCAGTCCTTGGCAACTCTTTCCTGACCTGGTGTTTTCTCTCTAGTGACTCCTCAGTTGCTGTTATCTCAATCTCTGCAAGCACGGACACAGTTTAAAAACATGTCCTCAGAACCTCAGAGGTGTTTACTCCTTTCTGTTAAAAAGCAGACTTGTGGAGAGTGTGATGTATCACTTACACAGTTCAGAGGCAGGGCATTTCCCACATTATAAAAGAGTGGACCGCAGCCACAAAAAGTTGAAACATCACTTGAAAACTCTGCTATTTGAGAGGGTGGATTGCTCATTGCTGCTAAATTGTACAAAAACACAACATTACTCAAAAAGCCAAAAATAAAATCCCTTGGCAATTTGTATATGTTTCAAAACCCTGATGGTTTTTAAAACCCTTTTTTAGATACAAGGATCCCTGTGCCAAACTAAGAGCCAGTAGTAAAAACAAACAGATAATGAAACAAAGACTGTGATGATTTAAAAAAAAAAACCAAAAAACAAAAAAAGAGAAAACTTGTTGCAATAACGTACTTTTCCAGGAAAATTAACCATAACAACAGTGCTGGTGAATCACTGGGTAGCAGCTCCTGCTTATAAACATGATTTTGAAATCTTACAGTGTTGTTATTTCCACAGTAGTATTGGCAGTAGCTGTGTAAAAGTTTTCTAGCATAGAAAGAAAACTCTCCTAAAACCCCTGACTGGGATTTTTTTAATATTTCCTAGAGAATTATGTTAAATGGATGCGAGTTATCTGCCTAAATTATTTAAAAATCTTTAAGTCTTATTCCAGCTCCATCGTGAGCAAATATTTGTAAACTGTGAAGGTGTTCCAGAGAAATACAAAGCATAAATATCTTTGTGAGGGGGGCGCAGGCCCATAACTCAGATCTCTATGAGTGAAGAAGATCAAGTAGAAGTAGTTAGGGTCATATGCAGCTTTTCCCCAAAAAATCTTCCTGAATCTCAGCTTTGTTAGACTTTATGGTCTTGTATCTCAGAGTAATCTGAGTGATCTATTTTAACCCTGTCAGGGTTAAATTGCCACCACACTATGATGCCACCCAGGAGGACGCTACACTTGTGGACGGACAATGGAGCAGAGACTAAGACACTTGTTTGGTGGACAGGAATGCAGATTTGTCACAAATTATGCCATCTGAACATAGCATCTGCCTACAATGCAATCCAGGCTGGGTCAATGTCAGCTGCAGGGTGTTACCATCACGGTGTAGTAGCTTTCATGGAGGGACTTGTGCTCTGAGATCCCCTAGCTCAGTTTCGCCTACACACCCTGCCACAGCTGGTGATAGGCAACATTCCTGCAGGCAATTACAGTGGAAAAGATGGGATAAATGTGAAGGATTAAGTGTTCTCACTCAGACTTTGACATGTTCCCTCTGGATCACAACTTTTGGCACATCTGTGTTTCTATGAGCAGTGGTGAAAGCGCTCTGTTAATGTGATATCCATCATGGGCTGAGCCTGTGATCACACACACATAAACACAGACACACTCACTGGTTCAGGGTGAGTTTTTCTGTAAACAGCAGCACTTTTCCAGTGTGGTCTCCACAGCCACATTGCCACTGCAGCAGAATTCCTTGCCATTAGGTGCTGGGTGAAGCATGATATTACTGCTCCAGTGTTTCCCAGACCCCAGCATGTTTACTCACAATGACTTAAACCTCAGCTAATCGTTTTAAATGTTCCTGGGCTGGAGATTCTTCCCTACATAAAGAATTTTTTTCTCCAGTGTCTGCTATATCTCTGACACTAAAAGTACAAATAGTTTGCATCAGT
>VZUA01040887.1:0-10276 GCA_013401035.1 Horornis vulcanius
GTAATAATAATAATAATAATAATAATCGTGGAGTCCATCTCTCGTGGCGGTTTCTCTTCCTTTGCAAAAGGAAATATGTTGTAATGAGCTCGTGATGTTTGTTTGCTGTTGCTCTGATCACAACAGTCACTTAATCAAGGCAGAAGTATGTCAGCAAAATCCTCCCCCGCTCTTGTTCTTTCCATCTAATAAACCAGACGGATCACTGTTGTTCTGCAACTTGATAAGCAGGTTATTTTTTTTTTTTTTTTAATGTAAGCTATGGAGTCCTGACAGGAGAGTAGTCTGAAATGCCTAAAATATTTTAAATGCTGCCAGCAGAATCTGCTGCAGCAGGAGGAGCAGGTCTGTGTGCAGTCCCTGCTTGCTGGGGCTTAGCTTTAAGTATGGCAGCACCGTCAGTGCAACAGGCGATTCCATGATGTCTCGAGCACGGCTTCAGCTCCAGGATAGCTTGTTTTATCTGTTTGAGGCTTGATACTTTCAATTAACAAGAGTTCGGTGTTCCTGTGGCAGCCCATGCTGCCAAGGTCTCTCCCATCATCAGCAGACAAACTACACTGGTAGTTTTTAAACAAGTCTGCCACCCCACAAGCCACCCCCGCTTCCCTTCTGCAGCAGCTCCGGGAGCCCTCAGGAGATGCTCCCCAGGAGGAATGAATGAAGATTACTTTGGTGTGTCTGTCTGCCATTGGAAACCTGAGAATTAAAATATTTGGTATAAAGTGGAGCACGCTGGGCATCAGCCTTAATTCTGCTTCATGGAGTATGCAGCCAGAGGGGAATTTTGTGCTGGTGTTCTGAAATCCTGCATTGCACAGATGAACAAACCTCGCCCAACAGAGCCCTGGCACAGCTACACAGGAGACACCCACCCAGTCCCTCTCCTTGGGGAGCTCCACTTGGATCATGGCTTTGAGGCATCTCTCCTGGGTACAGGCACAGCCCTCCCTGCTGCCCTGTCACCCTGACACTTGCGTCTCCTAACCACAACCTCTCTGAGGTTTACAGTTAAGAGATGTTGGTTTCCTGCAGTTTCTCTCGCAAATCAGCAACGTTCTCTGTTTTCTGGGCTCCTTTTTGTTCCTGTTTCCTCACACCCAGCCTTTCCACCACCTCCTCCTTATCCCTGCTGCTGAGGGCTCTGTTGCTACCACCCAGCAGCTTGGTTGATGCCCCGACCATCTGGGGACTCGCACACCATTCCCCACCTCCGGGAGAGCCATGCAGGAAGGGTGGAGCAGGGTGTATTTAGCAGCTTGGCTACATGCCATCCATCACCTGGAATATGCTTGTCCTCCATCAGTGAAGTGTGCCTTGTCTGATGAGAACGACCCACGAGCAGACGTTTGGGAGGGTGAGTTTCCACATCCCTAGGTCAAATTTTACCATAAGGATAACTTGATGGTTAGAAACAGCACCTTATCCACATTACACACTGCTTGGCTCTCTGCTCAGTAAACTTTTGGACTTGTTTTATCTGTCCTTGGATCGGTTTTTGTTTGTTTGTTCGGATTTTTAAAGTAAACTACTGCCTCAGTATTAAAAAAAAGTATCTGAGAAAAGACGGGTTTGACTCTTAAAATTGGCTGTTAGTAGTAGCCCTTTTCCTTTTCAGTGTGCTTTCAGAAGTGACAAGCAGTACTTGGGAATTCTTTATTTTTTAAAATAACACAGAGGTGTGCAAAAGAGGGTCCCTTTCCAAAATACATCTGCCCTGTCTGCTATAACGCACCACCACAGCCGCCTTTGTTTGGGATTTGCTCCACACAGAAAAATGTGGAGGATCTTAACTGCCAGAGGAGGGTTTGCCTCCCTTGTTTGTGCAGCTACGAATGTGGGTGAGTCACTGCCTTCTTTGAGGAATGAAACCTTCCATCCCAACCCCTAACGCCTTTGTTTGCTTTTAGAACTGCAGTGCTGTTGAAGGTAACTCACGCTCCCATGGCTTCTCTAGGGCTCAGGTTTAACATCTGGTTTCACGTTTTGTATTCCTTCCTTAAAAGCACAGAGATGGGACTACATTTTTCCACGTGTGGTCCAAAATCCAGGGGATCCTGAAGGCCTTAGGAGAACAGAGCAGGCAATCCCCCATCCTGTCCCCAGTGAGTGAGGCTGGTTTCCAGCACCACCAGTGCAGCAGAATGTGGCTCTTGAACAGCAACGTCCCTAATTAAAAGAGGCAAATTTCAACGACAAAATTAGAACAGTCTTTGAGGTCATTTTGTTTCAGGAAGGCAAGAAAAGCAGAAAAAGAAAAAATGTGCTAGAAAGACACAAAACCCAGAGCACAGTTATCTAACTTTTCTAGCTTTCAGCGATTTAAGCTTAGGGACCTGTGGCCATTTTGGGAATGAATTATCTGATTTCAAAGGTTTTTAAATGCCTTAAATGATATTCCTACTTTAGAAAATGAAGTCCTTATTTTATGAAAATGCTTAAATATCAGTTTCAGTTCTTTTATGTTTTGCAGATTGAAAAAAAATTAAAATACTTCATACATAATTGTGCCGTTTTCCTCGACTGCAATTTCAAATCTAAACCTGATCTTTTTTCCATATATAATAGATGGTTTCATTCTTGGGTTGTTGGTTTGCTTTTTTTTTTTACACTCTAAGTCTGCAAGTTATTCCCAAAAGCCCAGTATTTATATTTATTCCTTAGCAAGCATGTGTCTAGTGTGACTGCATAATTATATCAAAATGAATCTGAATTCCTTTTGTTGCAAAATGTTCCGGGGCTACAGATACATTTTGAATGCATAATAAGCTCTGGGTATTGAGATTACAAGAGAAACTATCTGCAAAATCCTATGGATTAAGGTCATGCATGAGATATTTAATTCTCCCTCCTGTGAGGTTTGATTGCAAGATAGAGTGCTCCCACTAAGTTCTTAAAATGAGACAGCTTGAAACATTGACTAGATTCTGTCAAATTTGCTTCGCTGCTAGTAGAACTGGAGGTGTTGAAGAAACGGAGAACTGTGAGGAAAGGAAGAAGCAGAGACCATGAGGGTCAAAATCCCTGCTGGTTCACAGCTTGGAAGTGAGGAAAGACACCAAGAGGACTCTTTTTTTCTGCCACAATTTGATCTGCTATAGAATTCGCTGTATGAGAAGGGGCAGCCCTTCCCTCTGTTGCTGTGACTGCAGCAGTGTCTCAAGGCTGCAGCTGGGACCAAGGTTCTGTTGTGTCGGGCCAAAAGATGTGTCCTTGAGGGTAAAGGATGCAAAGTGCGGATGGGAGAAACACGAGGAGCAGAATGAAGGTCGTGGGGGGAGCACCTCGGTCCTATGGAAATTCAGTCATATCTTTTCCCCCCACCCCAAATGTGTGTACGTTCAGTCAATACACCACAGAGGCTTGATGAAAGGTAAAACTGGGTAAAACTCTCTGGGAGACAGCCAGTCCCCAACACCATTGCTCTCCTCCACATCTGCCAGGAGGTGCATTCAGTGAATTCTTTTTTTATAGAGGTGGCTATTCTTCTGTTGTTTTGTTTTTTTCTCCCCATAAACTATTGAAAAATCATCTACTGGAAATAACTTCCAGTAACTGATTATGTCATACAAATGGGTAGTATCCTTATAGAGAACAAACCACCACGGATTTAAGTTAAATATGGATCACCTGCATGGACTCCCTCTCCAAAAAAGGTGTGGGTAGATGTAACAATTTCGCCCTGTTGCAGACATGATTAGTCACTCGTGTCCTTCATGCTGTCTGTAACTAGGGCATCGCTGCTGCCTCACTGTCAGACCCAAGGGACCTGGGTGGTGTTTGTGCAAACGCGATTGGGCTGAGGAAGGGGTGGAGAAATGCAGCTCTCAGCCCGGGATATATTTAGTGAATACAGCTGTGGGAGGCAGGAGGAACAAGAGAGCTTTTGTATTGCTTGTGCTCTGACAGCTCACATGCATTAATAATCTGCTAGTTTCTTACCCATATGTTTCCTCCTCTGGTCCCCAATGTTTTTAATTTGAACGTAAAGTTATGCTTTGGTCAGAATCCTTCCTAGAGCTTAAAAGTGTGATGTGTTACAGTGTCAGCCTTGGTAAAGCACATCAGACAGGGCAACCTGCAACTTTCACAGGCACCGGACTTTCTCCATGGCGACTAGGGAAATTTGACTTCATCTTTTAGAGAAGGTAGTGATGTTCGAATATGCCTTTCATGTGCACTGCAGAGCTTGCTTGGGGTGGGAGCAGACCTGCAGCGCTGCTGCAGCCCCTCCCAAGCAAGTGAAGTCTGCTTCTTGCCAGGGCTGAGCTGGAGTGCAGAGCCTGCTTTTGGCACCCTGGGCACTTCATTGAGATGTACAAACTCTGCTAGTCCTCCTGGCATCCCTGGGAGTCTGATCCAATATTCGCTGGTACGTCATGGGATAAAAAGGCAGGACAAAAATAGGTTTACTGACCCGCTGGGTCAAGCGAGAGCACGTTACTGTTGCTGTGCATTAGGACTAATTCGTCTGTGCTCTGGCAATGTTCAGACTTGCCCCCAGAGAAAAAGATCGAGGCTGAGAATACCCTGTGCGTCTTCTTCCCTGGCTTCTTCAGTGGCACACAACAAGTCACGAGCTGGCCTGCCTCAGGCTTTAAAAGTTTATATCAAATTATACTGCAGAATACAAAAAGAACTTTTTTTGGGTCTTGTTCTGATGTGGTTAAGGGGTTGAAAAAACAAGACCGGTGCAGGGTAGTGCTGTCTGGATGATGGAGACATCACATTTAGAGGGAGACAGACTCTGCCATTGCTTTCCTAGAGCTTGTCGCACCTTACTGTGTTTTTCCACCCACAGCAGCATTGCTGGGAGATGTTGCAGTGACACATCCGTTCTTTGGCAGAGCAGCAGTCTGACCCTTCCCAGCCCGCCGTGGACAGCATAGATTTGCTGTTCCTGTGGCAGGGACCTGATATCTGTATCGGAAATGCACCTCCTGTGGGTGGCTTTTATCGCTCCACCACAGGCTAGCACGGATCTGAAACACATCCAGGTTCTATTAAAACTGTGTGGCGTACGTGTGCAGGATATAGCTGTCCCACCTTTGTATGCTGTGATCTAAGGGAGTTTCAGTGGTCAGTTTGTCTATCAAAAAAATTTATTATTAAAGTATAGGAAAAAATGCATCTATGAAAAAATCTGTACGAACAGAATGCCCTGGGAGCCCACACCGTCTTTTCTGTCTCGAATCCCACGGACTGCGTGCCCGGGACGGGCTTTGTTTCCGCAGTTAAATGGTTAACTGGAGCACTAATTGGCTCTGAGCGCTCCAGCCCTTTGCAACAGATTATTGGCATGCTGGTAGGAGCAGCTCCCTTCCTTCCCTTCCCCCTTCATTATAAAAACATGTACTGTAGAGAAACCAAATACCACATGGCGCCCTGCGCCGAGCCCGTCACCGCTCCCGCTCCGTGTTCAGCACAAAAAGTCCTTTTATATTTGGGAAGCGGAGGGAGAAAATTCTGGAAAGGCAAGATCGTGGCGATAGCGGCTGAATCGGCACATTTATTTACAATGTGCAGGGGCTGGAGCCCACAGCCCCAAACACCCATGCCCGCGTGGGGAGCAGTCCCGGGGGGGCTCCGAAGGCCGGAGGGGAAAGGCCGTTTTATGAAGCAGAACTCTCCCCGTCAGGTTTCGGCTTTGCGGAGTGCTCTCGGGAGGTACCGAGGGGCTGAATGTGAAGAGAGAAAAATAAAAGCTTTGCGGGGAAAAAAAANAAAAAAGAAGTTGCATTTCTGTTTTCCCGAGGAGCCGTGGGCGTTTTGAGGCAGCTGTCTGCAGAGGCAGGCGCCATTTCGTGAGGCGGCATTAATGCAGCGGGAGGAGACATGTTGTGTTCGTGCAGTTTGGATTTTAAGGTTTTTCTCCTTGGTTTGAAGCAAGACGCTTACTCATTCCGCCCTCACTTTCGATCAGTCCAAAGGCTTTCGTTTTTTTAAACGTGAAGGAAAATAGTAATGACAAGCGAGAACACCAGGGAAAAGGGGAAAAGTTCTCCTGAGGGTATCACAGTGTGCAAGCAAAATCAGGTCTCTCTCCAGGAGACAAAAAATTTTAGGGGTGTACATGGTTCCAAAAATGCCACGAAGGGTGTAGGGAGGATAAGCAGGATGACAGCGTGGCTGCACATCTAGCCCAGGTGTGCAGGGAAAATGTGGTACATCAGGCACGTTTTAAATAGAGGGTTTTTTCCTGCTACAAAAAGGTCTGACCGGTTTGTGCACACAAGAAACCGGCCTTTTGTGATTTACACGAACTGACTTGACTTCCAGGTATTGAGATACTAGTTTTGATCTGAAAGCCCAGACTATTGCTACTGCTGCAGAACTGCTCTTTTGATCAAAGGAGAAAATAGGAATCGTGGCAGGAGTGAGCTCAGGCTGATGCCCTTCAGTGCAGAACTGGAGTAAGCTGCAGCATTTTCATTAAGGGCCTTTGGTATGGGAATTGACTTTTTACCACTCTGGGACCTTTCACTTGCAAAATGCATTATAAGGCTCATTTGTTTAACAAGTCTCCGGGAGCTGGAAGAGGGAGAACTAATGCTGGCATTTGGGAATACAGCTGATAGTGCTGCATTTGATTTTGGTTTCATGTCATTATTTTCTGGTTTCAGAGTCAGGAAAAGCTGCTCATTTATTTTTCATGTAGCTGTATTTTTTTCCCCCTGGCTTCTTAAGGAGGCAGAGCTCATGAAATTGTGCTGTTAAAAGCCTGGAGCTTTTGATCTGATGTTCAGTTTCAACAAATTTCTGTTCTAGAGGTTCTGCACTTGGGGGAAGGCTGCACGTTATAGAGATGAATCAGAGCATCTGCTAAAGGAAGAACTACAAAATGAGTGTGGAAGGGTCTCTGTTCACTCTCCTTGCTGACCCCTCAATGAGCATCTCGTTGCCAGCTAACCAGTCCATAATGTGTAGCTCGGAAATGTTGCAGCCTCTGCGGGAATATGATGTGGGATTGGGAATGCTGCAGCAGTGCAGTACACTTGGGTGTGGGGCTGCTGACTCCCAGGAGAGCAGCCGTCGTTATTTCAGCTGCTCATAAAAGACTTGAAAACTTCCAGCCACAGTATTCAAATCCCAACTAGGTTTGCAAGGAGTACTAGTCATATTTAAGACTCCTCCATGTTATGTGCAGCTGAATTTTGCAAGGTCTTTGATCTCCTTGCTCTGGATCTAAAGGTTCCTTTTCAAGCTTGTCACCTGCAAAGATTTCTTTGAGACGGTGATTCCTTTATTACAGAAAAGCCTCTTTGCCACCTCACGACCATTATTTTCTTGATTGCCCTTTTTTACTCTGCTAAGGTTACATTCCATCTGCAGTTCAAACATAACATGGGTACAGTGCACCGATCACCAGCAATAAATGTAGTGAAGAGCTCTAGTGTGACATTCATGCATCTCCTTGGTTTGTTTGTCTAAGACTGTGCATTATAACGATGATACAAAGCATAAAATAGTTTCCATATATAAAAATCACTTTTCCAGCATATACTAATGTGCCTTTTGAAACCTCTTAATTAGGTTTTGTTTTCTCCTAAACTTAATTCCATAACATATTATTAACAGCAGTTGAGTAGATGTCAACATTCCAATTTTGGTTACAATTTTCATGCTGTTCAGTGTGTATATATATATATATGTATATACAAGAAGATAATCCTTTATTAATCTTTTGTGCAGAACAGTTTTCGTTTGTACAGCAAAAGTCCTGTGCCTGAATGTTCATTATCAGCACCTGATATGCTAGCCTGGAGCACAATAGCCTAATAATTGGAGTTTAAGCAGGGGAAAAAAAGCTCGTTATTAAAGTTATAGTGTTCCATTTTCATGCATGTTACAGTTGTAAATTATTCAAGTATTTGCCTTTAGCTCCTACACATACGAACTTATGCTCCCCACACATTTTTTCCCCCAAGTGCTCTATGGTTTCCTTTGTCTTACACCCTAGGTTAGAGTATTCAAATGTACTGTTTAATACCAGTAGCATGCGTGGCTCGTTATAAGAAAATCTGAGATAGTTTCTCAGTTAAAAGCATTTTATTTTGACCTATTTGCTTCTACTTCTGTCTAACGTTTGGTCTCTTCATAGTCAAATTCTCTTTTATGGAAAGGTTTTAAAGGCATACTGAAGGAGAGGAATGGGAGTTGTGGGTACCTAGCAGAATTTATATTCTTTCTTTTGCCATTATTAATAAAAATATGAAAGAAAAAGAAGTGTTAGGGAAAATTAAAGCATGCAATTTTGTCTGTATGTGCAAAGCTACAATATGCTTGCTCTTACTCTTGAAATTTAGACCACGGGTTTTCTTTCCCTTCTACAGACTGGATTAGTTCATTTCAGTTGCATTTTCCAAGTACTGCCATTCGTGTGCATCCCTAAATTCACTTCATGTGCTTCCAAATCCTTAGGACAACATTTGGTTTAGACACCAAGAAAAAACTGGAGTGGTTCCACAAGCCTAAGTGTAATCACTCAGCCCTGAATTAAAGGCACAGACATGTCCCATGTGTTTGGAGTAACAAGAAGAGATCAAAATCTCAGCTTTTGTCATTGAAGTAAATGTTTCTACACTATTATGCATTTGTAGAGAGAGGTGATAGATTCTGGTTACATGCATGATTAAATCTTGAAGAAAATAAGTCTTGCTTGGGGCACATAGAACCTTGTTGGGATCTTCCTCTGTGTGAAATGGCAACAAAGGTGGCAGGCAGATTTTTTCAGGTGGTGATCAAGCACTGTGTGTGTCTCAGCCAAGATGTCTTGTGTTTGCTCTGCTGCTTTAATTGCACAAAAAGCCATTGACCTAATTTTGTGACAGTTTTGTACCAACAGCGTTTTCTAGGGCTGCTGACATTTTGTCACAGCTTACCACCTAATACAAAACTTTGACTATTTTAAAAAAAGTGCACTGTGAATGGTTTTAAGCTGAGACAAGATCATCACCCTTAAGGGTCTGGTCAGAGAGGGGGGGAGTATTTGTTTCAGCGTGAAAATTTCTTGTCTGCAACAGTTAAAGTGGAGTTAATTGTGGAGTTTATGTGCCTGACATGCCCAGAGCCGCTCTAGTCTCAGGGCTGATGAGCTCTGAGTTTGGTACAGCTCTGTCAGGAACCAGTTTATAATGAATTGACTGTAGGAAGAAAATATAAAAGCTCATGGGAAACATAAGCCTGACACAGGAGCTGTTTCTGTTCAGGTGACATTCTAATCCAAGTGTGTCTGTGCATCACTACAGCAAAAATTGATTGGACTCCACATCTAGCAAGTATTGACAAATATGAAGAAGTTTGTTTTGAGCTACTACATAAGGGGTCTTTTATATATAAAGTGCATTACAACAGGGTGATTCAGTGCTTTGTCACACTGTCTGTGAAATAAACAAAGTATATGCTTGTAAGATTTCAGAAAAAAAAGGTACCATTTCTTTCCCCTGCATGTGGCAATTTACTGAATAATGCATCATTTTGTCAACTTTTATATAGCAATCAATAAATGCCCTCCAGTGCTACCTGCACACTGGAGACAAGAATGAAGATCGTTATGGAAACAGGCTTGAAACTTGCTTGAAATAAAAATCCTAGTTCTGTACTTGTGGTTTTGGAGGCCTGGGCTGTTTTTCTTTTCATTCTAGACTAGCTGTAATTTATCTTGTTCACTCTGAGTGAAATTCCTTATGTTTGCAAGGCCGGTATGAAACCCTTTGCCTCCAAAACTCCAAGGTGATTTACCAAGAAAATATAGTTGTTGTTATAATCACCATCATAACTTTCCAAGTCTCCACTACAACTCAAATGGAGAGTGAGTAAAAATAAAAATTAGAGCTTATAGTTGGAAAATTTTTTTTTGTTCTCTATTTTGATGTGTAAACACATATTTTTGCTAAGCCTGTTTTCCCTTTNTAAGCAATCAAGCTTTACTGGCTTTTGTTTGTAGGAAATAAATTTCAAGGATGGTCAGGTAAATGCCTTTGGAAAATGAGCTTTAAATGCGCATAAGGAAGTAATCATGCTAGGATTTCAAATTATCTGAACTTAAAAAAAAAATGTCATTGTCTGTGTCGTCTAAAAATATAACTTTGCAACTACATTTAAAATCCAGATATTCTAAAGATTTGTCTTAAAAGTTATAAAATATTCTGACTCTTTATGTAACAATTCCATAGCATATTGGAAAATGGGAGAACAATATCTGTTTTGAAATGTACGATGGGATTAGGCTCCCTTAATTGTACTGATGTTTTGGGGTCTTTTTTTTTTTTTTTTT
>VZUA01040895.1:0-13520 GCA_013401035.1 Horornis vulcanius
GGGGTGTTTTGTTTTGTTTTTTAAGTTCCCAATGGGTAATTTATATCAGAGGAAAGAGGATCTGATGAAAAATCTTTATTTGCCTTCCTCACAGGGCAGCCATGACTTTCTCCTCTTTCCCACTGATGACCTGTAGTGGGGAGTGTTGCTTTGAAATACAGACAAGGATGAGGCATCTCTGACAGAAAGGGAAGAAGAAAAAGAAACAAAAGCAAGAAAACAGAAACGTCACCAAAACCACATCTGTTTTCCTGTGACAGGACTAAAGATCCCAAGCTGGACAATCTACTGACCTAACAAAACAAAGTTGATTCTGTGCCTTTTTCTGGCAGAAGGCTCCATCTTAACCCCCACATGTCTGTAGACCAAATTTGCCTCAAATTCTGACTCTAGGATGTGTGTGTTTTGAACATGTGAGGGTTTAGGCTTCGCATAGGAACAGAAAAGCAAGTATGAGCCAAGGCTTTGGAGTGATTTCTAAAGCAAGCATGGAAACAGGATCTGAAGGTTTCTTAGCTGAATTTGTCTGTGCTTTCTGGTGCTTCAGATTATTGTTATATATATGCAGAGGGTTTGAATTAACTGCATGTTTGTACAGTGTAAATCTGAAAAGAGAGTTTGACTTTAATAATGGAGCTGATAGCACTGAAACACTGAATTTAAAACCCTGTAAACAGCAAATCCTTTTATGGGTTCCCACCAAGTCCAGGCAGTAATCCATGATGTTTGCATTGGATTTTCCCCTCCACTTCCTCCATTCTGGTAAAAATACAAATAAAAAGTTAGCTGCTCAAACATGTAAGATTGCCCCATCCATATTCATGGAGAAAATGATTTCATTTCAGTTCAGTGTCCCAACCAATCCCCCTGGTCTGGGTTATCACTCTGTGTTGCACATACCAGACTAGTTAAAAATGAAAATAGAAGAGATTTGGACCACTCTGCATCAAGAGCAGAAAAGTGAGTTGCACAAGCTATTCAAACAGACAAACTAAGAGAATACATTGAACTAACCCTAATAAAAATATTCCATTCCTCAAATTTTGCATGCAGTGTCTGGCAACATTTTCTCATTAAACCCAGCTGCTTTTTTTATTTTTTAGCATATGCATATGGCTAATTTGTAAATGAATTGTGATAAAAATGCCACGTGTGTTGTGTCCCTATGCTACAGCTTTGTAAACTCTTCGGGTAATATCAACAATAAAATTATGAAAGTATCATTGTAAT
The DNA here is from genome assembly GCA_013401035.1 of Horornis vulcanius. Taxonomy (NCBI): domain Eukaryota; kingdom Metazoa; phylum Chordata; class Aves; order Passeriformes; family Scotocercidae; genus Horornis; species Horornis vulcanius. The sequence goes on from VZUA01040895.1 coordinate 1,231, forward strand.
AAAATTGTGACAATGATATGCTAAAACCAGTGGGTGATTTAACCCAGAAATCCCTCAAAAAAGGAAACTTTTGTTGTCTTAAACACGAGACACAAGGTGTTGCAAGCAGTACAATAACTGAGCTCAGATACTTGTCCTGCTCTTCTGCCCCCCAGAAAACAAATGTAAAATATTCATCATAAATCTCAGTATCTTCCAATACCCACCTGCTTTGGATTTTATATCATACAAGGCTAGGCAAAACCACATTAGAGATGTGCATTTCAGCAAGCACTACATTTAAACAAGGTGTCACATCATGTCAAAAAATGTCACCCGGCCTCACAGAAACTAGAAAGATTTATTTTTTAAATTATGTACCCCTGAATATTTATCTACAATACACAAGTACAATAAAACATGGTTATAGGAAATACATAGGGTTCAACCAGGTTTTTTTCTTTTTTCAGTCTCCACTTTGCAAACCCTTGGTAAAAGCCTTGACTATTCTTTTTTTCTTTTGTTTTTTAATATTGGATTTTCACTGAAATTCCCTCAGGATGGAGAATTAGAATCCAATAACTTATTTTCATAACTGGCTGTTATATTATGGAATGCTCCTATGAAGCTTTGGCCATTGAAGCTCAATTGTTATCTGCCAGCAATGTTTATGCACACAGAGCTAAAGATCAGCCAAGATTTCATTACAGGAAATAAAAAAACACTGGAAGACAAATGCAAAAACCATTTGGTAGAAATCATAGATGCTGGAGTGAAACCTTTTTCCCATATTGAATTAGGAACTGAATATATTACAGAATTCAAAGGCAGAGCTGAAAGAGATGGCTGAGACCATTTGGTTTGAGATTTTGCAGAACATCAAGCTCGGATTTCTCTGTTAACCCCTGTTGTGCCCAGAGCATCTCTTTCAGCAGGAAAATAAAGCAATCTATGGTCATTATTAATTAGCTTAGTTGTTAATTACTCATTTTGTTATACACTTACACCTTATTTTTAATCTGAAATCTCTCTTTGACTCCTCTTGATGGACAGTGCTCTATATTTGTTGGACTGAAGAGTTATCTGCTAATAATTTTTTCTTTCCTCTATAGATATTCACAGGCTGCACTAGCCTTGGTTTTGATAAGATAAACAGACTTCTCTCCTTGAGACTTCCTCATGTTTTCTTTTTTTTTTTTTTTTTTACATTCTGGTAGTTCTTACTTGAATCCTCTCCAGTTTTCAATATCCTCCTTGAATTGCTGACACCAGAAACGGACTCATTTGGCCAATGTGCTGGAGGTAATATATCCTACTTACTCCCACTCAGTATTCCCATGTCTTTAATCATTTGGCAGAAGGGCTGGGTTAGCAGCTCGTGTTTGTCATGGTCTCCAGCCCTTTTCCAGTCTGTCATAGTTTCCTTGGAGGAAGCACTGCCCTTTCCTTGAAGGATGCTCTGCACTATCTCCCTGGGTGTTTGGATTTGAGCTTGGCTGCATTTCCTAAGTGCATGTATTTTAACAGCAACCAGGCAACCAGACTATCATGCAGTCTGTTGTGTGCCACTGCCCTGTCTGTACCTCATTTGCTGTTTCTTCTATCAGTACATCACTGCCAACCTTCAGGAAGATGACAAAGCTTTAAAATCTATTTCATGTTCCTTCGAAGCAAGGGAACATCTTTCTGTCACAGGCACAAACACAGACTCTGTTCAGGGATATCTTCTCTCCCAATTTTATCTCTAACTGCAGGTCCATTGGCACCAAACTATATACTGTCACCAAATGGCAATAAGCAAATGCACTAGGTTACATACAGATTAAGTTTAGTTCTGCAAAGGACCTATTCTAGGTAATGAGAATGCTTAATCACAAGGAGGTGTCTAACAATCACTGGCAGGGAAAATAATTCATAAAAACACCACACTGCTTTGCTTCTCAAGGGATGTTTTCCACTTCTTGACATTTCATGGGGAAGTACTGTTGCAGCCCCTCAATGTGAATGTAGCAGATGAGACTATGTGCCTTTTAATAACTTTCTTCTGGTTTCCTCTTATCCTTCTGGCACTCTTCTATAAGCTTTATAAATGTGACTTTCCAAACTTTGAAAGGGTAGTTTAAAACTTGTCATTTGGCTGTAGATGCTGTAATTCCACTCACGTATGCCTGCTCAGTGCAAACCTATGAGTCCCATCCATGCTGGCACCAAAGAGCAGTACCCTTCTAAATCCCACTAGAGATCCCCCAGCCAGCCTGGTACCAGCCTGCACCTGCCACACCTGCCACAGCTGACACCCACCACAGCACTGCCCAGCCCTGCTGTCACAGAGCCCTTGCAGCAGGCAGGGCAGAAGCCCAGAGGGGAGACTGTCACCTCTCCCAGCCAGGACCCAGAGTCGGCAAACTCTGTGCCACCACAATATTGTGCCACTGACACCCAAACCCTCTGCCAAGTTCCCCAAAGATAGGATGCCTGAAGATTGGCAGCCTGCTGCCCCTCCAGCTGGAGGCAAGAGAAGTCATATGGAGTGGGATCAACCCAGTGGACTGCAGCTCTCAATACAGCCAGTGAAAATAATAGCAGTGATAAAAACAGGGCTCACTGTGGCACGTGCCAAAAGGGAGTCCCTGCTGAAACTTGCTTGGAACTTACTGGCAGGACACAGGACCCACAACAGCATGGGCAGGACAGAGCTGGCAGGACCTTGCTCCCAGGACTGCATTGGAAACCCAGGAGGGATCTGTTCCACACAATCATGGCCATGGGCAGAGGGCAGCTCCATCAGCACACTGAGCAGCTGCACCCAGAGTCGATTGTTTCTTTTCCTGTTTGTCTGACTGACAGTGAGCAGAAGGGCTGTCTAGTGTTAGGGGTAATTTGTGTCACATGTTTAGGCAGCAGTGGTGCATTGTATCCTCGTGGTGCCTTTGCTCTGCCCCTTCCTAGCCCCTGGGCACCTGACATCACTCCGGCAAGCTGCTGTACAGCAGGATTTTTCCAGCTGGTGCTGGTTTAAAAACATTAACTGATCCTATGAACTGTCTTTGGAGAAACCCACCTTGCAACTGCAATGAGATCACAACAACCCTGACACCTGCAGAGGCCAGTTGTTCCATTACACGGTGACTAATGGAGCAAAAGGCTTTTCTTTGCAAATGTAGATAAAATCCCTGGAGTCCACCCCTCCTGCTCTACCCCCTTCTCTGCCTTCAACCCCCTCACCCTTCCCCCATCATTTTATACTGTTTTTTAAATAACTGATTCCTCGGGAAAAAAATACGTCTCTTTTCAAGCTTCAGTGAAAACCAGCCCAGCACCCAGAGGAGATGCTCAAAGATCCTCTGGGCCTCTGGTGCTGAGCATGACACAGGAGCAGACTCCAGAGGTGGACTCAAATCTCTGCAGCCACAGGAAGTGAAGCAGCTGTGGCCGTGCCCAGCGTGGGTGAGCAGAGCAGGAGGCACCTGCTGGCTATTCATACAACATGGTGAGAGAAGAAGGAACAGAAATTTGCCTTAAGCCAGGGGGCAGATCTAGGCAGGCTGTGTGACTCAGCACAGCCTCTGTAGTGGTCACATCTGAGCAGTCCAGAGGTCTCTTTTCATGGCTGCACCAAGATTAGGACCATCTCCAGCTGATACCAAACTAAGGAAGAAGTTAAAGTGGCATGGGTGGCATAAGTCTTCTCCTGGGGCACCGCCAGGGCATGGCTGGGCTTCAGCAGCTCACCTGCAGAAGCCAATGGTGCGGAGGTTGGAACCTGTGGGGGCTTTCAGAACTCCAGACATCTGCACCTTCCTCCTTTCTGGTCCTGCTTGGTCTGTGTCCACACAGTGACAGGGAGCAGCAGTAACATTTGATCTGGGATTCATTGCCACGTGTGCCATATCTCATGAAAGAAAGAAGAGAAAACAAAGGAAAAATTAACTGATTGGGGTGTAGTAGGACTGAAGTTGGTTACATAAAAATGGGGTCTAGCAAAGCGTTTGAGCACGTGCTACTGGGAGCAGCCCTGGCGAGGATCAAAGAGCCCAGTGTGTCAGCCAAGCCCATCTGGAACTTTCCACTATCACCTCTTGCACTTCATATTCGCTACAGAGTTGAGCTAATAAGTGCACAAGCTCTTCTGCTTCTGATCTTTCTGGCAACCCTATTTACACATGTACTTCTCATAATTCTTGCTGCCATCACTAAGAATCCTGAATTATTAATATTTAAAACAATTAAGTAGCTGTGAAATTGCATTATAAAGCAGATTCATTCTTATTCAAGTGGTACTGGTGCAGTACTGCAGGGCTCCTTCATAAGCTCTGAGACGAATGCCCAGGGAGTCATGGACAAGAAGGGCTGCTCCAGTTAGGGACAGTGTGAAGGGTGCCAGGGAGCATCTACTGATTTTTTTTTTTCCCCTCAAAGGTGAATGCATTGCTCTAAATACACACTAGTTTTTAGCACAGCTGGCCTGCATGTGCAAAAGAGTCATGGACACTCCCAATAAGCCTCTGTTCAAAACCTGAAAAGGCCAGGAAGTGTTTTAATGTAGTTATTCTCGGCTTTTAAAAAAGCACACAGAAGAAAGCAGGCTGCTTTCTTCCATTCCTTGGCTGGAAAGAGCTTTAACAACCCCCCTGTCTAAAATAAGAGGAACTGAACAGCAGGTTGAACAATATGAAAGGGACTGAAATATTACTAGAGCTACAGCAATCTTCTGTTCTTATAATTGTTTACATTCTTTCTCCTTTGTCACTGTCCTTTACTAAAAGCATGTATTGATTTTTGTTATCTGTTCCTCTGTCTGCTCTCCCCCGAGTCATTTAGATGCTTACAGGAATTTAAATAGACTTTCAGAAATGGTGCTTCCAGTTCTGAAGGTTATTTAAAAGGACACTGTCAAGACATTTCCTTTGTTTTTATTTTTAGAATTTGTTGAGTTAAAATTTGAAGATATTTTATTTTGACGGGTTTGATGTTTATCAAAGCATAGGTCAGATTCAGATTTCCCTTATTACCTGCGCTCTAACTGAGCTAATATTTTTCCTTCATCAGAGAACTGCTACCAACATAAACATTTCTCACACCATAACATAATAAACTCATGTCTTCTGCAGAGGAAACTAAAAATAGAAAAAAGGATTCTGGCATTAACTTGCTGGTTTATGTAGTTACAGGAATTAATGCTGGAGAATCTTTTTTTTTTAAATTATTCCTTTGATACCAAGAGGCATGGGGAAAAGGGAAAAACCATCAGCAAACTCAAACTTTCATTTCCAGCACTTACTTAAACAAATCCATGGGTTTGTTTTTTTTTTCCCTGTGAATCTGTAGAATGACAGAGTCACAGTGGAGGGAGACAAGAGCAGCAAGGCTGACCCGTGCCTGCAGCACAGTGCTGGACACTGCAGACTGTGGCTCAGCTGCACAGCATGGCTGCAAGGGGCACACGGGCACTCACACTGAGGTCCCCAGGGTGCCAGTGAGGATGGAGCTCCCCAGTGCTCCCCCTCCATTCTTCTTTCAAACTAGGAACCTCCAGCTGTCTCCCAGAGAGAATAAAGCAGCTGTCTTGCAGGGGTCTTCCATGCTTTCAAAGATTTCAACAGAAAGAGGAAATAATTTTTTCTAAACTGTGTCCTCTGCCAGCTTTATGCTGGGGACATCTCTTCCACCCATGTAGCTGGGTGGTTTCTTCCTTTTGGGGTGTGGGGAGTGAATTCCATACACTTTTCTTGATCGCATTCAAACTAATTTAAATATCTCATTAAGGCCTCAACTGGTCCTACTCTCCTTTCAGCAGAGAGAAGAATGATAGCACAAGTATCTTAAGCATGGGCTTAGTGAAGCAAAGACAAGGGGCTTTGGAGCAGGCCCATACCTTTCTTTGTGTAAAAAGACCTAAATGGCAAAGAAAATGTAAACACCCCACTGGTGGTGGGCCTTTAGCCAAGCTCAGGAAAATAAGGGTTCATCTTTTAAGATAGATGACTTAGAATTACTACCAGAGAAAAAAAAAATGGAAACAATTAGGTTTGGAGGTGTTTGTGCTCTGGTCGTCAGGGCTGTTGTTGAAGAAGCTGTAATTAGTTACACAGAGTCACCTCTCAAAAAAGAAAAAATCCTTCAAAAGTGGCTGCTCTGCCAACAGTGAAATGCTGCGTGCCCATATTGAAGGGTAGCTTCTCTAGGCAGAAGCTTGCCCTGGGCAGAGAAACCACACATTTTGCTGTAAACATGCATCCACAGCAAGTGTCTGTGTCTGGAGCAGCAATTACCCCCTCTGCCCTTCCTATCCCCAAAAGAAAGTGAAGTACTCACTGCTGATAATCATGTAGGAATTGTCCAAAAGAGCTTTGTGTTGGTTTGTAATTTTCCAGACATGAAACACTTCCCTCAGCTGGAAACAGAAAGTAAAAGAGAATCTGGCCTAATATGTCTGTAGGGAAACCCAGGAATATTTTGGATGAAGCCACAACTGGCCAAAAACCATGAGCATGAACCATATGGGCAGCAGCTGTGGATTCACTCAGATTTCTGTCCTAGGAAAAGCAGTCATAGACAAGTCAGTGACAGAAATTGGTTGAGAGAAAGGAAGAAGAACCACAATGATTTTAACTCCAGCAGCGGAGTTTGCTTGTGAAATGCCTCAAAGAATGCAGTGAGTGTCCTTCTCTGTATTTCTCTCTCTCACTGATGGGCTTGTGTAAGGCTTTGTTGATTTTATGCCTGCTTCTAAATCTTACAGCACAAAGAGCACCATTAAGATGTTAACATTTGAGCATGAACAGAATAAGGTGGAGGGCTTTTTATAAAGGACTTCACTTAGAGAACTTGTTGATGTCTCCTTGCTGCTGTGGTACAGCACTGAAGCACTGTCATTGCAGAGAACATCTTTGAAGTTATCCTTTCAAAGGGAACTAACTGGGAAGACTAGATAAAATCTGTTCTGTGGAGAAATCTATACAATTGTTGCAGCTTTTGCTTTTATAGATCCAATTTTTTTCCCTTCTGAGCCTATTCCTTTTGAACTTCACTTCGGTGAAGTAACTGAAATTTACTTCAGTAAAGCAACGTCAAGTATCAGGCCTTCTTGAACACAGTCTGAAGCAACCACAAAAACAATCTTTAAAAATCACTGTGATGCTAAATTTCCTTCCACTGGCTTAAATAACCTTATTCTAAATTCAGTGAAATAAGATCTGATCCAGTGTCTCAACAGTGGTATTTTACAATCAGCATGTTCTTTTCTCAGTCTCCCAAGAGTAAAAAAAAAAACCCCAAATTTGAAACCTTTATTGGGAAGACAGTCTCTTACACTATGTGCAATGCCACGACTCAGGGATCTTCCAGGACTGGGAACCCACAGACTCTAAGCTAATATAAACAAAAAATTACCATTGCAAAAACTAACTTGCCATTAATTCAGCTGAAAGGTTTGAAAGGTTTTACTCAGTCTGGTGTACAGCAGCTATTCTGTTTATTGATCTGAAGTATGACAGGGGTTTTTTATCTGTTAATGGTAACAGTTGTCCTAGCTTACAGTATGCTTGAGTGACAAGTGTTTGTTCAATTCTTATTAAGCAGTCAAAAGTCAGCTGAGTAAACCTTTTCATTTTCTCACTTCCTTTTGGGAGATATTTGCCTGAAGACAACCCCAAATTAAGCCAGCTAGGGGGCTGCAAGTGAAAAGATGCCACTAAGTGTTGATCTTTCTAATACACAACCTCTTCCAGAAATAGTTTGGAACTTCATTTCCACCTTAGATAAAGCTAAATAGGCCAGCTGGCATTTTAGGCAAAACCAGGGTTGGTCAGAGACAGATGGAAAATTAAAGATAACTTAAAAGGAAACAAAGGCAACATGCATAATTTTGAGATGCTTTAGAAACATAAATGTTCACACAACCACTGCAGAGCTAGCAATGAAATCCAATTTCCTTGAGCAACAACAAAAACATTTACTCCTGTGAGGAAGTATAATAAAACATTTTCCTTGCTTTTGCAAGACATTATCTCATAAGGTTTTGAATTGCAGCAATGTATAAAGTTAAAAAAATGAGAAAATAGTATGGGTTTTTTCAGTATTGAAATTAAAAACTTCCAGAGCTCATTGAAGAGGGATGACTTCCTTGTGGTTTCAGTCAGTCCCAGTGAAGACTGAGAAGGAGGAATTTTCTGTACCCCTTCTTTGTTCTGCAGCATGAAGCAGTACAGGCAGATGATACACTCAAAAGATTTTACAATTTTGGAGCCATTTGTCATCTTTCTGCTGGGCAATTTACTCCATGCCTGCACCCATGTCAGTAAATGGAGGTGTGTGAAATGGCTGAATTGGGATCTGGGACACCCCAGTGGGTGACTTCAAAGAGGATTCCATCTACTTTTTTCCCTCTGAAGGAAGTGGGTCCACAGAGTGGGTTTGAATGCCAGCATATGCCAACCTGTGCTCTCTAAGAGAAAATTAGGATAATGTCCTCATCAGCTGGCTTTTGTAAATACTCTGCTGATATTATATTTGCTGTCGAGGTAATTTTTATGAAGAAGGACAGAGAAACTGTAGCTCTGCCATTTGCCTGCACACTCTTGGTAGTGGGTGAACTTGACATAAATGCTTCTCTGTGTGCTCAGTGAGGAAAACATCCTCACATGTTGGAAGGCTGTGGAGGTGAGACCCAGCATGCCCTGCCCCCAGCATGGCTGACCACAGTGCCCTGCATCAGAGGTAAAAGCCTGTGTTTCATCAGAAATTCTGGTTCCTGGGTGATATTTTTATTTGCAGGAATTGATATGCTCTGATCTAAAAATAAATAAATAAATAAATAAATAAATTTTCCCTGAACCTTTTGTGCGGTTTTAAAATCTCTCAATTGCATCTGAAGTGCAGGATTTTTAGTTCTGGTAAGCAGATACTGTTTTGGCTAGCTCAGGAGACTGTTCTGTAACTTCATCTTCGCTACTGAACTAGATGTTCCCTGAGTGGGAGGAACTGATATCTGAATTTCAAAGCAGTTAATAGTCTTACTTTCACTTTTGCAGTATTTGGAAAATTGTAATTAACCAGCTTTGCCTAATTTACGTTTTTAATATTTAAATGTTGGTTGTTACACAGAAGCTGATTGCTGTAGTAGCTTCATTCTGAAAGCTCATTAGAACTGCTAAAATGTTTAAATACACACAGCTGAAGAAATACATGCATTTTTATAAGGCAGGTATTATGGCAATACTTTGAATTTCATTGGCCTGAGCAAATGTGCCAGACTTCTGCAGGATTTTTTAATCAAGCTTATTTGCATTTGCTTGAAAAGGTACATTGCTGTTTTTCTGAGCTAAATACTTTAATGGCATTAGCTAGCAGGAGTTTTAAGTTTGTGGTTTGCGCTGTCATTAACCTTCCATTATGACACAGCCAAGGAAAATCAGACAGGGAGTCTTTTGTGCTCTGTGTGATTCATGCAGGATGTAGATAAGACATGGATAGGAGCAGCAAGACTGGCATCTGGAATTTTCTTTTAAAGCATACCAATATTATTTAAGCACAATATCTCTTTACTTTAGGATGTATGCTCCTTTTCCTGAGCTGGGATGAAATTAGTTCCTGTGGGATATGAAGACCAAGTATTATCCGCTCATTGAAAAAGGAAATGCAGATGAAAGTTTAAGAAGAGGCAACCAGAGAGGAAGGATGTGGCAGGAACATGTTTCTGCTGGGTGGTGTGACCTGACATGAGCATAAGACAGAGATCTGAGACAAAACAGCCTCTTGTTATTTTCAGGCTTGTGTTCCAGTCCCATCCCAGCCAAACCAGAGATGCAGATCACCCTGGCACTAGGGCTGCATTGCATTGTAAACTCTTACTACCCTCATGTGTGGTAAAAGCTCTTAGCTCCTGTGGTAATACAGTGAGAATTTTCCTTCTATTTCCTACCCCCTCTGTCACGTTTTCCCTTTCGTGGTTGTTTTTCCTGCTGTAGTAGCTTCCTTCTCCCAAAATATAACTGATTCCTGTCCATAAATATCCCACAAATGTGCAGAGTGCCAGATTATGATGAGGAAACCATCAGTGGGTACATCTGAATGTGCAAATACCCTGCTGCTGTAAGGGCTGTTCTGTCAGTTCAGCTATTTGGGAAAAACACCTCAGAAGCCAAAAGCTATATATACATATATCAATATAGATAGATAGATACACATGCAGAATCTTCCAGTCAGCAGATCTTGTAAATGAACTGGCATTACCCCACCAGCATAAACTGTGGCATGCTTAGTTCAGCAAGCTGAAGCACAGGGGAAGCCTTGTTCTGGGCTTCTTAATCCTCTTCACTTTTTCTGGCACTGCCGAACTCCTGCTGCTGTCCCCTCATCCTTTTCCCCTCCCCTCCCCAAGCCTGACTTCACCTTCTGCCTCTTCCTCTCACACCTGGAATTTCTCTGGAGGCCCTGGTACAGAGCCCAAGACAATGAAGTGCTTGTGTGAGTGCAGTGCGCTCTGCTGATAACTGCACACCTCAGAACTTGCAGATGCTGGTCTTACAGTCCTTCAAGTGATACAACAGAGGACTAAAAGACAGAGCTACACTGTTTACTGCATCCCTCAGGAAAGTGTGGGACGAAGCATCGAGTGCAGAAGCTGTGGTCAGGAGAACAGAAATGCTGCATGAGGCAGTGCCACATACCCCACAAACCAGAGGAGGGCATGGTGTCCATCTCAGGAAAGTTGTACTAGATAAAAAATAGGTTGGCAGATTTCTTCAAGTGCTGATGTGCTGTCCTCACTTCTGAAGGGATCCAGACATGCCCACTATTGGGCTGAGCTACGTCTACCCTAAGTGTGCCCATGCTGGTGAGCCTTACTGAAAGGGGGCCTGAAAATGTGGTGCTGCAAGGCACCCGAGGTTCACATTTTTTCAGGCAGGTGCTCTTTTCTGTCTTTCCTTACCTGCAAACAGAACCCCAGCTGACCATAGGCTGAAGCTAAAAAAACAGACAGCCTCTCCTCCCTTCCAATTCCCCAACAATGACAGACTCCTCAAGAGCCGAGCTGCCATTGCTGTTTGGCTTCCACACCTGAGAGTCTCCAGTTTCACTACTCCTTTGGGTAAGGAGGACATGAAAGCTTTCAGTCCCTACAGTGCAGCTGAAGGGCTTGTTTCTCAGACTACTTGTGCCTCTTGATTTCTTCTCCACGGCTGAGAAGAGAAGAAAAAGACAATTCCTGCAAAACACAGGGGTACTTAACACAGCCCTGATGTTTGTGTCCTGGTCAGCCACAGAAGTCAGGCCAGCCATAGGCACAAATGCTGTATCCTGGCCCTTCGTGGTGGCCACGCTTTTGGCAGGTGGATAGTCTGTGACCCTACGTCCCCCAAGGCACCCCCCAAGTCACCAGTGCTCTGAGAGCATAGCAGAGGGACTGCTTCAGATCAGGACTGGTCTGACAAAGCATCTGCAGAGAAAAGGGGTTAATGTTTATTTGTCTGATTTTCTTGCCACTGCTGCTTCAACACTGGAACCAGGCTCCAGAAAACTGTCTGTCACACACATGGATCATAATTCTGGTGGTAGTCCAGATAAGTTTTCTCTTTCCCAGCTGCTCCCAAGGGTGCTGCTCATCCCAGGAATGAGATACCTAGTTCCTGCTCGCTGACCATGGCATTGCACAAGCAAAGTCACAGCTGTGTGGTGACCCTCACAAGCCGTTCTGCATGTGTGCATGGAAAGCAGACACATTTTCCTTCTCACAGGGCTCAAGTAGCATGTAATAACTGCTTAAACCAAAGGCACTTAATCACAGTCCTAATGATTCCCTTCCTCCTCTCCTGCTCTGGTGCAAAGAAGATCAAGTTACTTATCAGGGGCTCTCAGTACTTTCCACTTCTTTCCCACCAAATATCTCTCTATCTTCTAGCCAGAAATGTGCTGATACCTTCTTCCATTTAAATTTGGATGAAACCAGGAAGGGAGTGAAGCCTCTTGAGGGGCAGTTTGGGTGAGAGCCATTCCACTGCAATGGAAATCAGTGCTGTGGGATCAGAGTGGCACCAACCTTCATAGAATAATATATACAACAAATAAATATTGAAAAACCCAGAGCTACTGACAGCCGACCTCATCATTTTCAATAGCCAGAAAGATCTGAGGACAAAAATTTGGCCCTGCTGATAGAGGGGGTTTCCCTGATCTCAAAGGTGACTAGTTTTCAAATAAAGTTTGTCTTTCTGATGCTCACTTATCTATATCCAATTTCTGTTATGAAGGCATTCACAGAAGTGTAAGTCAAACATGAGGAAATACCTTTATAGTAAATAATGGAAAAA
>VZUA01040902.1:3931-14212 GCA_013401035.1 Horornis vulcanius
ACAGAGAATTTACAAGGGAATATTTATCTTTCTGAATCTTTTGCTTTGTGCTACTTCAGTAGCACAGTGACATCCAGTTATAGCTAATGCTGTAGGGACACGTAGCAACAGGAACAGAACTTGTGTTGAAACTCCCCAGAAGCTTCTCACCCCACACAAAAGCTGTCCAGAATGGGAAGTAATGGGGTTACTGCCTTCCTCTTTACTGTGCAACATCAATTCTGGTCAAAAAAGCCTATTTTTTTCCCACTTTGAGTGGTTTTTTCCTGCTTATATAGAGTTTCCCAAGGCTAGAAAACAACAAGTACAGGAAGCAACCAGTGTAGCACTTAGGAAAAACCCCTCCATATAGAAAAATAATTTCTTTTTAACTTCAGATCACTTTATGAGTGATGTGAAAATACAGAGTTTAGTTGGACAAAGATGAGAAACGAGTGGGAAACAAAGGCACTTTTGCTGCTAGATAATGAAAATAATATACAAAGACAGAGATGCAGATGAAGGAACAAAAACTTGGATTTTAAAAGAAGCAAAAGTGCCAGGAATGTATTATCACAGACTAGCTGCAGATGATGGGGAAATAAAAAGAACAGAAATTGTGCTTAATATTAATCAGAAGCCAAAGTGTATAAGAAAGCTTTAAGGGAACAGTTTAAAGAGGAATCAGTGCAACGGAGGGGATTAGAGAGAAGAAAGGTTTCCCAGAGGGTACAGCACCAGCATTGGGAAACAAACTCCAGTGCATGGAGCCTCCCAGAACAGGTGGAGGGGGTGAAATAGAACAGCACAAGCAAGAATGATGGGTCTGATGCCAGCGGGGGTGATTCACATAAAGTATCACTGGATTAAGTAGGTCAGGGTAAGACCTGCTAAGCAAAGTTAAACAGTGCAAGTATTTTCTTAAATCCACTCATATGCCCTTTTAAATTAACATTTATCCCTTACTAAAATAGACTTGCTGAAATGCTAATGGCAATTTTGTCTTGTCCTGTCAACTCTTTAGTTGAGCTTGAGGAATAGGGAATAAATGCCCAGTTTAGAAGACAGGCTCAGGGATGAGCTAAAACTTGGGCAGTGTCAAGGTAGAGGAGTCCCAAACTGATGAACTAATATAAATAAACCAGGTGGTTCTGTATCTTTACTTGTGTTTGTCTGACAACACAGACATCTGCTTGCTGTTTTAATTGTTAGGGCTGTGAATGATCATATTCAAGCTTTTTACAAGCTGTACAATAAAAAACATTTCCAGGGAACATGGAACTGTATAGGCTGATTCACACCTGAGGTTAGTACATCTTGACCAGATTCTTCAAGTTTTGATAAAGCTACAGCTTTCATCTGAAAAAAAAAAAAAAAGAATAGAAGTTCCTAAAAAGCTGCTCTGAGCAGAGGAGAAGCCTGCTTTGTTAAAACATCTAAGACAGTATCAGGAACTGGGGAAAAGGNTTTTTTTTAAGAAACCATGGCGGTTATTTCTGCATAGAAAAGTTAACGCCAGTTTTGGTCTCAATATTTGTTTAGGTCTCAATCTAACAAAGCCTTAAGGCCAGTTGTGAAGTGATGTGAAAAAATCCCTCCAGAAGCTATGACCAGGAACTCATCAGGATGAAGAAATTGCTTGGAGGCTTTGCTGAGTCTTTGCAGAAAATTGATTCTTTGCTAAGGTGATGTTCATATCAGTAAGTAAAATGGGTGAGGGACTGTTTTCTTGTCTTGCTGAAGAATGGCATGGCACAACTTGCAGCTCATATGCCTGTGACTCAGTCTGTTTCTTCCCAAAAATTACTGGGGGCAGCCCAGGGTGAGAGCAGGAATGCTGGCATGGCCCAGAGCTACACCAGGGCTATGCTGACTATTACTGTGAGCCTGGACTCACAGCTACACCTGTGTGCTGTTTTGTTTAAGGCTCTCACTATCCCCTTCTGGATTCTTCATGGACCACTTAGCGTAAAACCTGGAAATGGTATGGATTTTCCTATGTACTTTTAGTCTTTGCCAGATTAGGATTCCCTCCCTGTGGATGAGGACTGGATCTCTGAGACATGAGGGCCTTGCAAATCCATCCTGTTACAGACACTCTGCTGATAGGTATGGCGGGCACATCTGCATCTGCATCTACAGAATCACAAGAGGAGATGCAACTCTGTACAACACAGGGGTAATTTCACTTAGATTTCATCTCTGTCATGGCAAGGAGAGGAAGTAAAAATTGGAGCAGTCTTTAAAAAGCTCAAATAAACAAATCCTTCAAATCATGGGGAAGATGTCTCAATAATAATCTTACTGGCAGGTAAAATGCTATCACATAAAGAAGAGTTAAATGGAAGAGGAGCAGTGTCTGGCTCAATAGGGTATATATGCAGCCTGAAGTCTGCCTTACAATAAAGAGAAAATATGTTGTAAGCAGGAGCACTGTGTAATAACAGAGTCCTACTGCATTTCAAACCTGCTTTTCCTGAACTCTGTTCATTTATCTAATTCATTCTCTTCAGCAGGTTTGTTGAGAATTGTTTAATGGGGTTTTTTTTTGGAAAAGAATAAAAAATTAAGAAACAAAAAGAATGTATCTGACTGTCTCCTATATTATGAATATAGGGTTTTTTGGCTTGCTTTTCTTGGTGTGAACAAACTGCAATACATTTTTAGGAAATGGCAGGCAGATATCTACAGTAAGTTAAATTAAATATTGTAAGAGAAAATGAAGTATGTAAAGTTCTATTGGAAAAGACAGGTAGTGCTTTTGAGTTAGTACATGAATTTGATTCAATAATACAATGATTAAATGTCACCTAAACTAAAATCTAACAGGACCTTAAAAGAAGTGACAAATAAACTAAGTGAAAGTATTTTGAAATTAAAATTCTAGCCTCTAATGGAGGTATTCTATCTTATATTTTATATAGAAGGTGTCATTCTGTATTTATCTCCATTTATTTTAAGCAAATAAATGGAACATGCAAAAAGAAATGGATATTTAAAAATATAAAAGCTTATTGTGCCATTGACTCAAATAGAAGTTGAACTGAACCAATATTCTCTGTCCTGGTACAGTTACTCAGTTTGGGATCCAGCTCATGAAGCTTTGGGAAAGGTTTCAGCTGTTTAAACACAGATTTTGGATGATAAGGTTTACCAAGATTTCTGCATGGGATGGTCAGCTGTGGCAACTTACTTTAGGTCAGTGGTACTCCTTTCTGGAATGGCAGCTGGAGGCCAAGTGAGATATTCTGCCACATACCAAATGTTGCTAGAAGCCTACTTTAGGCAACTGGATTCCTTGAGAGGTGTCTATGATGTAGGAGCAGCTCCCACTCCAGATCCAGACACCTGCATTTGGATGTCTGCACACAGGTATGTACAGGTTGGCAGCTAACACTCGTAGCTGTGAGTACTACCACTAATCAAGTACTCAGGGTTAGCTGCAGCTGCTGTCCCTGCTGCCAGAACTGTTTTGTGTTTGCAATTCAACATAAGTTTTCTTAGCAAAAACCATACTTCAGCCTTCAGTTCAGAGGAGACCAAGAACAGAAGCATTTTTCCTTATCAGTGGTTGCAATTATACCTTTTAATTGTCACAGTCTCAGCAATTATTTTTAGGACCTTCCTCATCCACTAAGCACCAAGAATTTCAGCTGGGTAAATTCAGAAAAAGGATGACCTGTCTTGATGGTAGGATCCAGATGAGCTAGGTGCAGGGAACACTGCTGTTAACATAGATGTAAGATAAAATTCTGTTTCCTGAACATGGGTGTGTAGTACCTGAGGCATTGTGCTCTCCTCCAGCAGCCCAGACAGTCTCTAAAGGCCACAAGGATGCTTGGACTGAACCTTGAGATGCCAGGCTTTGGTACACCTGTAAATGCTGCTGTCTTACCTTTGGATTGGGGCATAAAGATATCTGTCAGTGCACCTTCACTCTGGTAAGGGGCAAGCTGCCATTAAAGATATACAACTGCCAGTGATTGTCAGCAACTCTGTATCATTAGGAGCAAAAATTGCAGCTGATACTCTGGGTGAATTTCCAGGAGGTTGTTTACATTTCAGCTGTCTTCAACAATACAAAAATGCAAGCAGAAGTCTGAGAAAATTCCAGTGGAAGCTTACTTCACTAAGCCAGTAATTTGTTTCAGTCTAAATATATGAGGATTTTATTTTAATGTCTCCTAAAGGAAGGCTGTTATTTTAAAAAGTGTTTGTATTTCAAATTCCTACTATTTTCTGTGAGAATTAGCCATCTCATCCTTTCAAAGCATATCTCTGAGTCCCGGGGTTTCAAGCACAGCTCCTGCATGCTCCTATTTCCATCCCTCCAGTTCTGTGCCAATGTGGATGTGAAGCAGTATCCCGACCCCACCATTCATTTCTGAAGGACACCAGCACAGAAAGTGGATCAGGTATTTTACCTCCTGGTGGTGCATATGGATATTCCATGCATGTGCAGGAGGAGGTGGGCACAGGGTGGTCGTGCCTCCAGGGCAGGCAGGATTGGGCAGAGTTGCCTCTGCTGATAGCTGGGGGGGGTCACCCAGTGTGGAACCTCTTCTCTCTACCAGGTACAGACATCACTAGCAGCAGATACAACTTTTCCCTGGGGAGAACAAGGATGGTAGTGTATGACTTCAGGCAGCAGTCTCCCTTTTCCAGGATTTTAATGACTAAGTATACCTAAGGATTTTACTAAATTATTATTGATTTAGGTAATTTTTTTGCCAGGCATAAGGATTAGTCTAATATATGTTTCCCCACATCTGCATGTGCCTAAATTACAGACTTGCTTTCAACAGGGATCTCTATACCATGCTTGGTTTTTTGCTGTCCAGTAAAATTATACTATTAAATACTGGGCTCTCTCATAGAATTAAGTTGCCAGCATACCTAAATTCAATTAGTTCCAAGTTTAGTTTTTACAACATTCTCATGTAAGAAGGCAAACATGCTGTACAATTCTAATTAAAATATCAATATATTGAAGAATGAAAATAATACAGTAAGGAATTTGAAGCAAGATCTGATGTATTTTCACCATAACAAAATAAACTTTTAAAGACAATAGAAATATTTTCTTGATTTTCCCCACAAAAACATGATCAAATTCTGTATATTTCCACAGAGTATATACAGAAGTATACAGAAGTAATCACATTTACTAATGGAAAATCTGTTCTGCTGAAATAACCTGATCAGTCCCAGTGAAGACATTCAGTCTGGTCCCATGAACACTTACTTTCTCTCGCCTAATAGTTTTCTCATACCTGTATTGAGGGCACAGTACATTCTTTGTAAATTTAAAATCTTTTTCAGTCTTCGTTTCTCCCTTTTGGTATGTTATCTAAAGGATATATCTTTCTGTGCTTGTGGTTTACAAAAACCTAAATTAAAATTATCTGGGCTAGAAGAAAAAGAAATATTTTTTTTCTACATTCACCAATATTTTCCTTTCTTCTCTTTGTCTTAGAAGGAATTGGAAAATGGAGCCTCTATTTATTTTTTAATCATCCACAACTACAGCTCCATAAAAGAGGTTATTGCTCACCACAGTTACTGGTTAATGTCACAGTGCCCCACTCCTACTGTTCAGCAATGGGAAGAGCTTTCTAATGAATGTGACATCTCCAGAAACCATGCTGGTTTTAGATAGTCCATGAGCATTGTTTAATAATTAATTAATGTGATTAGCTCCCTTCAAAATATACTGTTTTATTTTCTGGACTTACCTTCTTCAATGACTGTGGTGTGATAAATGTCATCATTAAGACTCTGTTACACATGCATGGTGAGCTTTCAAACCAGGAATCTCTTCTCTGTTAATTGCATAGTTGTTATTATTTTTCCACTGGGATATATTCCTTCAGAAGACAGAAAATTCATACCCCTCTTTTGCCTTTTTCTTGATTTCTTCTTGTTGTGCCTGTTTCTGTTGTTTATTATTGTTTTTTGGGGAAAAGTTAGCACACAGTAATGCCACAAGAGAAGGGATTTGAGAGGACTATGACAGTTGCAGAGGTCTTAATGTGGGGCAGGGATTTAGAGGGGATAACTCTACATGGAAAAGGTCAGAAGAGAAGGCCAGGAGTTCACTTTGAGGGCAGTCAGCTCCAAACTTTAAAGATTAAATAGCTTAGCCTTATCTCTTCTTTGGGGCAAACCTTCCAGTGTGCTTCAGTTTTTCTTACCTGCTTGAGCCTTGCCGGATGTGAAAGGAGCAGGTTACGAGATAGGTTGTGATTAGAAATGTCCAAATCCTTTTAAAATCCCTTACTCACTCCCATTTCCTTTTGTGCTCTGTGGCAAGATGTCACATCTGGGGTATAAAAGAACCCATGTGCTCAGAGGTGCAGCTTTGTCACTGCAGCTGCTGGACTGTCCCTGGTCATGGCAGAGCTCAAGCACAGCCAGTGCACGGGCTGTGATGGTCGCCCTTGAGATGCGCCCCAAACCTGTCTCACTCAACAGCCCTTCCAGTCATGGGTGGAGCATGACAACATATTTCTGATTAATAGCTATTTGTTCCCCAAAGCAAGCATCAAGATGTGCTAAATCAGGTTAAACTAAAGAAATAGTTCAACTTATGAAAATGGAGGAAAAAAGTGTATTTAAACAAATCTTTGAAATTAAGCTGAGTTCCTGTTTTGAATTATGTCTTTATAAATTTAAGTGGAAAAAACCCCAAAGCAAGCTAATCCAACTTTAGAAATAAATACTTGAGAATGAACAAAAAACCTTCTTTATGTTTAACTGAGATATTTATTTGATCCAACATACATGATATCAGTCTTTAAATAATGGAAGGAGGAAGACAAAAGAAAGGAATCTCTTAAGTCAACCTGATTGATTTTTTTCTTTACCTTTTTTTTGTTGTTGTTTAGCTACTCTATCAAAAATTCATTTATTCCAACAAACATAAAACCTTGCCAAATCTGAAGGTAAATTATTGTAATTGCTAACTGCCTCAGACCTGGGAAGGATGTGCTCATATCTGGAAAGAAAATCCATAATTTACAGGCAGTATAAAAATGCTCATGCTATGTAGATTAGAAAAATAAGAAAAGCCCAGACTAGTACTCACACATAGAGATAAAATGCTGTAACAGTGGCCCCATATACTGGCATTTTCAACCCTTGCCTTCTATGGAATAAAAAGTTTTTATGCAGCAACAAAAACTATTTTGTTTTCTGTTTTAAATTTTCATTAATTACTATGTCTATTCCAGCAATAACTGGAAGAACGAGTTGGAACCAAGGTGTTCAATGCACTATAAAATCGGGGATTAGAGAGGGACTGGAGGTTTTTCAACCTGAATAGTTAAAAATTGATCCAAGACAACTAGAAAACAAGGTTCAGAAATAGGCTGGTAACAGGAGTCCCTGGGCTCTAACAAGGAAATGGGGAGTGGGAGGGAAATGCCAGGGTTCTTCTGAGGATGGAAATGAAAGAGCAGATGAAGAACCCAGTAGCTGGCAATTGGCAATACTTCAGTGTTGTACCTCTACTGGAATGCTAAATGTACACAAAAGTGATGCTACCATAACCCCAACATGATGACCAATCTGCTGTTCATCAGGAAATGACCATGGACCTCCTCTCCGGGAGGTTTAACAGGTGCTGTAAGATATGATGGTATTTGTTGCCTTTCCAGCATACCATTGCCAGAAATTTTCATCCCTAACTACCTTGTGCAGACCACACTAACTCATGTTTTTCCTCTAAAAGAGTGTAAACCACCAACTTCTCTTTCTGTTGGGGCAGAGCTTCAGCCTGAGCATGGGGGTAGGCTGTAGGGTGCTCAACTTTTTCTGTCATTTGCCCTGGTCATTTTGTTCTGGTCTGGCTTTGGCCTTTTTTTTTTTTTTTCTCTGTGCCTGTGTTTTATCAGCTCTAACAGCTGGTCTGGCTATGCTTGATGGCAACAGTTGCAGCAATAGTCATTTTAATCTGGAAAACACCAGGGTGGGTGGTACAAGTAATTTATGTTCTCTTTTCCAATTTTGGGCAGTGAGAACTAAGGCTTCCCTGTTGATAGAAATTGTGGAAATTAATAACAAAGATGGAAGAGTAACACAGGGCATGACCTAGTCTTTTGTGAAAATAAAGGAATCCAAAAGAAAAGGGAATATATACGACCTCATCACACACCTGTTCCATCTGCCCCTTCTGACAATATATCCCTGGAGGCTCATTGAGCATAGAACTGCTAAAGACTTCACCATATCCCAGTGGCTTAAAAAGCCACTTGCTCTGCAGGGGTACTAAATGTTTTATTTAGAGGAAATCAGTGTGTTCTGGCAGCATCTGCCTTGAAATCCCTTCTGGCATGAAGAAAAGGTGAGGTTCCAGTGCAGTGTCAGTACAAATGAAACACAAGGTGCTCTTTTTTCCATAAAGATTTAATAATTGGACAGGAATGTGTGTCCTGGATTAAGAGGACAGCTAAGGTGGTTAATGTTACAAGATTCTGGCTAAAAAACTGTCCAACTTAAACCAGGTTAAAACAGTACTTTGGGCTGCTTACATGCAATTTAGGTAGATATTTGCATTTTGACTGTGTTCTGTGCTGGTTTCCTGCAATGCACCCTCAGCCCCAGGTCTCCCAATCCAGGCTTGGTCCACTGCACCAGCTGCTGTACCAATACACGATACACTGCTCACAGCATAAAGGAGGAAAATGATCCATCAGCAGGATTGGCGATGGGGAGCTGAGGTAGCAAGAGATTAACAAGAACGTCTGACATCATGACAGAAATCTTTGGCAGTGCTGTCAGAACTCATATCTCTTCTGTCCTAGCCTAGTGTACCTACGAATAGAGTCCATCCGTCATCTTCTGAAACAGCTCCAACTTTATCTATCAGTCCAATGCAGTATGTGGAATTTCTTCCTGTATGTTTTTACAGAACCTGAAAATTAAAACATTCAGGCAACTTTTGTGCCACAGTCTTACATTTCACATTTTATGCATATGTGATTTTTTTGTGTGGAAATTATTTTTTCCTCTCCAAGCACAGTAGTGTCTAGCAAGAATATGCCACTCAGGCAGTCTGCTCTGTAAAGATGTTTCTTTCATTTATTTCACATGAACAGCTGAGATAATGGCAAAGATCAGGAGGTGCCATTGTCGTGCCAGCATGCTGGATTACAAAGATATCATAATGCATTCCCATTCAGCTGAATCCAGACTTTTTATCTTTTGCCCTCAAAGACCCCACTTTTAAGCATGCTGGGGGCAGGACCTCAAGGTCATTTTCTGGTACTGCAGGTAGAGACTGTGTGTTTTGTTCCTTCTGCTTTTATAGGTCTGAGGCCTGAGGATGGAAGGGCAGCAGGAGTTAACTGAATTAACCATGCTGTCCTGTGTGCAGGCAGACAGAAGTTGACAAAAATTTGGGAGGAGATGAGATGTGCTCCTGTACACTGGATAAACATCTATTGTTACAAAAAGGGCAGCTAGAGGAGTGTTTCAGTCCTTTCTACTGTGAAAAAGTGATATTTTCCCTTTTAATATTCTTTCAAATATTTCTTAACATCAGTTATTCTGATGAAATCACTACTGCTTGGGAAGATAAAGAAGGTGAAAAAGAGGCATCAGCAACTAATCAATTCCACCCACTTTTCTAAAGACTTTGTCAATTCACTCTGAGAGCTAATTGTTCTTGGTTAAAGGTGATCAGGCTGTTGCATCTGACAGTGTCTCTAAAATAACAATACAGACTTCAGGCATTTTTAATTCACAGCAGTTCAGTACATATCACAGTTAAAATGTTGCCTTAGTTATGTCTTTGTTACTAAAGGCCAAATACTCTTGGTATTGCATAGCTCGACAAATGAGGAAAGTAACACTCATTCTTCCAAAGCTTTGGGTTTGTTCATGGCTTTGTTATGAGACTTGGATCAGGATATCAATACTGCAACCTGGTTTAGGGAGCACCCTGAGTGGGACACTGTGAAACCAGGACTACATCTGTACCAGCACTAAATCCTGCCAAGGAGCATATTTGAGGTTCTTGGGCTCTGTCATCTACATTGTTTAAATGTTCAATTTTCGGGATGGATCTTGGCATGCTTCTGGCTCATGTTTAAACACTGTTCTCCTAAGTAACTCCTAGCTATTATTCAGGTGCAAACACAGGCAAAGCACTGCTCCCAGAGGACGGTATGCATGCTGCCAATATATTCTGAAGGGCAAAGGGACAAAAATATTGTGGTAATGCACAGCGCTCCGTACATTGGCCTCCCACACAAAGACACACTCTAAGATTAAGTTATTATTGTGTTGGCATTGGCATTT
>VZUA01040912.1:14610-27063 GCA_013401035.1 Horornis vulcanius
TCAGCCGGACCTGGTCAGGCTGTTCACCCCACGACCAATAAACCACGTGTCCTGAAGAGCATCCTTGTCTCCAGAAATCTCTCGTCAGACACATCAGTTAATTTCTTATACATGGCATGAAGGATAAAGTGAAAAACTGCATGAGGCAGCTGTAGTAAGCAGCTTCCCATTGGTGTGGGGAGCTCTGAAGAGGCTGTTAGACACTCCAGGCATGAGAAACTCCATGGAGCTCTGCCTCTGGCACAGAGTCTTTGAGGCATTTGTTGTCCCACAGGGAAGGTGAAGGCCAACATTGGTTGGGACACTTTGCTGGGGGAAAGGCACATGGGCTTCCCTTACAAGGAGCTTCCAGGGATAGGACCTGACCCTTCTTGTCCCAGAGCTGCTCTCTGTCTTGAGCTCCCATTCCCTTCTACCTTTCTGCATCTCTCCTTTGCAGACCCCCTCTGTGCCTTCCTCTCACAAGAAATTCTCCATTTCAGCAGAAGGAACGGAGTGACCCTCTCAAGCAGGGTGACCACACAGCACTCTTGACTCACAGGAGGGAATGCACCAGCATTGAAACCTGGTCCTCCAGTTACCAGCAAAATGGCCTAACCACTGGACTAGGTGGAAGTAGCAGGGGTCATATTGCTGGGTATGTTTTAAGGAAAGATCATCCCCTGATTTTGTGCTGAGGCATTATGTGATATGCATATAGGAGAGCAAATAGAGTCCTCTGGGACTTAGGAAAAGAAGAAAGTCAAGCCCAGGGTCCCAAATGGTTTTAGGTGTAAGTTAGGACTGACTTAAGTTGGTTTCTTGAGGTACCAAAAAAACAAATGTAGGCTGAAGAGGAGACTTAGGCACTATGAGGGTCTCTTAATAAGGGACCATTTTCAAGATAATCAGTTTTAGACTTATCTATTTAAATCATCCTCACTTTTAGATTTTAAAATAATAAAGTCATAAAAAATCCACCACAGTTTTAGATAAATTTTGGTGGAAAAATGCTCAAGCACTTAAAAAGGAAGTATGGAATTTTAGTACCTTAAATACATCTCCAGCAAATATCAGCAGATTTCATGGTGACTAGGTGGATGAAAAAAATATTTTCATTGCAGCAGCATAGAAAATACCACTAATACCAGGCTGCTTTCAGCCTGCCTTTATGATTTAGGCCATTTGAATAAGCCTAGGAGATAAATTGATAAGTCTACAAGGACCTAGTCACAGTATTCACTGTCCTTCGCAGAGGCTGAAGACTGTGCACACCAAGGGCCATGACTTGTAGGGCACTACGGTAGGTGCCACATGCCAAGTGTCACTGAGAGGGTAATGGAGGGATCCTGTGACAAGTGCCAAGGGTGGTGAAGTAGTCCACATCCTCTCTCAGCTGCCTCCAGGGATTTCAACATGGCCAGGTACAGAAATTTCACAGCTGTTCCCATACTGTGAAGAGCCACACCATTGAGTGTGTTGCATCTGGGACTGCAGGTGAAGAAGATGAAGTGGAAGGTGGAAGGAACTTCAGGCCCTTGCAGCTCCCCTCTGAGCAGCTCCTTTACACTTGAGTGGTGGCCTTGCACTGTACCACGGTTTCCAGCTGCAGTGGAACAGCCATGAGAAGCTGAGCTTGCTCCCCTTTGTCTTCCCACTGCTGCAGTGCCCATGGGTGAGGTGATGTGGGGATGCTGCTGGCAGGCTCCAGGAGCCCAGGGCAGTGTGCAGGCTGGCTCTTGGCTCCATGCGCTGCCCCACTGGAAAGCCAGCTCAGGCAGCACTGCGTGGCACTGCTGTCACTTGAAGGAAGGAGGTCCCAGAACAGCCCTTAAGCTCCTGCTCTACCTAAAGACAACATTTTCCTTCTGTTAATTGTAGCTCATGCTGAAAGCCCGTTACAGAAAAAGACACTGGGGATACCTGATTTGGGGTAAATAAATATTCCCAAACTTATTAGGAAAACAGAAATAGAGGGTAAAAGTCCTTTGCTCAATCTTATTCCTGAAGATAAAGACTTCTTTCACTCTGTTGTTAATGTAAGTATTGAGATGGTTGTCTCTTTCTAGAATCTGGTTTTCCCAGCCCATAGGGGCTCGCAGTGGGTTAGTACCCTCCTTTCACTCACTCTCCCTTGCCACCACAGCCTTGATGCTGTCTTTGGTAAGTGCTTTCATTAAATAAGAAACTGTTCGGATTATTTGCCACAATCACATGCTCAAAATTGCTTGTCTTAAAACTAAAAATGACCTCTTGTCCTGGCTGTCATCGTCTTGCTTGTGAATCATTTAGTCTGATTGTCGTGGGATGTGAATGAACGTTGGGCTTGACTTCAGTGCAGGCTCTGCAGAAATCTGTAGACATGAGGAAACACTCCTGCATTGATGGCCAGCCCTCTCTCACACCAGGTACTGCAAACACAGCAAAATCAGTGGGGACACGTAGATTTCCAGCCTGTCACACACAGGGTTTGACTCTTTGCCTTGAAAAGATAGCTGTAACAAATGAAGTAATTTTCCTTCACAAGTGTATGCTTTCTGCTTTAATTTTTTGTGAGCAGTATTTTATATTTTCACATATATCCAGAGGCACATTTTAAAAGTCCCTTGGAAAAATGACACACATACTTTATTTCACATTCAGTAATTTTATGTCACGCTACACAGAAACTTCAGTACTTTATAGCAACCGTATTTCTCTGGATGCATTTACCATCACTATTAGTAGGCAAGGGAAAGAAGAGTGAAGAAAGCTGGCAGGTGTAAGGCTAAGAGGAACACATTTCAGAAGGTCATTTTCAGACTACCAGACAAAGTTGTTATATAAATCCTAATCTTCAAGCTAAAAAAGCCAGCATGAAAAAATTTCTCTCCAACATCTCCCAAATAGCCTATTGTGGTAATTACTGCCTTTATCCTTATGGTCAGGGAGCTCTGACAAAGGGCAGCAGATTAATTTTAGATCTGTCTACTCTGTCCTATCCAACAGCTCATAAAAAGTAAAGTTTCCTTTGAAAGCTCTTGCACTCCTTAGATCTTGGGCAGCTTTAGGAGGCAATATAACAAAAGGGGCTAGGAGCACCTGTACTATTTCAGCAGTGCTCGAGCTAGGTTTTTGGATAAGCTGTTTAACTCACAACAAGAAACATGCCCTAAACCAAGCCAAAGCCCCTAGGCTTAGCTTGATTCTCCCTGTAAACTGATCTCACAACCACACATCTTCCAGCCCGGGTGGCAGCACAGGTTTCCTGCTGCAGCTGGAGCCCAGCAGCAGTGCCAGAGGGAGCTGGAGCAGGCAGGCCTGTTGCATTCACACAGCAGCTGATTTATTATCTGCTGGGCACACATGGATGAATTCCACTGCAAATAATAGACACTGCTGGCACAATGAGGGAAAATAGGCTCCCAAAACCACTGCTGACATTTGCTTGCCTACTGATCACTGTATTCCATGTGCCTCTGTTGGTCTCCATCATACCCTGCTTAAGCACTTTGCAGTCATTATGAGCTTGATTCTCCACTGCCTCGCACATTGTGCAGTCATTTTCACCTGTGTAAAGTGAGTGCAAAGTGAGTTTACATCTACTTTGCACAGGTGTAAATGATTACACGTCCCTGGAAGCTACCACTCTGTATTGAAGCTGCTCCTGCCAGAAGTAGCATCTCTGTTAAACATTAAGAATCTGTAGGGGGCAGGTGTTACACTTACTCAGTAGGGGAGAATAACGGATGTGCCATAGAGAGGGTGTCCTTTTGGTTTAGCATGAGCTTGCCACACCTTATAGCACACAGCCATCGGTTTCAGAGGCACAAAGGTAATAGGTAAGTTTGATTTTTTAAAAGAAACTCTGATACTTGGTGTTTTGTTACAGGGGAAGGGAGGTGAAGATGGAAATAAGGAGCTTATTGAAAGAATTTCAGTGGCTTGAAAGAGTTTCTAGATAACAGTTACTGTTAGCACACACATGCACATCACCTAATTTTGGAAAAGAACAGGTTCCTGCCTTGTAGCCTCAGTTAGTGCTACAGAAAACAGGGCTTGACCATTCTTTTTGATGGGAAAAAGAGTGAGTGGTAGCTCTATCAGCAACCAGTTAATTTTATAACAGAGATTGATTGGTTTGGGGGAGTTTGAGTCATGTAGCTGAAGAGGGTTTTTAAGATAATGTTATAAACGAGTCTGCTGAATACTTGCATGCAAACTTCATATATGAACTTTAATGAATCTTAAAATGTTTAAGAAAAAAATAGGACTATTCCCTTTTAACCTTAAATTGCTAACCTTTAAATTGCCCACTAAATAATATGGGGTTTATACTGGCCTCTTTATTCATAGTGATAACTCAAAGCTTATTCTCCTCAACAGAGGAGGAGTTAAACAGCAAGTGTTCAGCATTCTGCTCATAGTTCTTTTCCCCTTTTGCAGGACACTTGACCAAAGAATTTCTTTTTTTGAGCTTTTCACCTAGTTTCTTTGATCAAGATATTTCTTTTCTTGTTCTTCTGCTACGTGCTGTCCCAAATAACACCCAAGTTTCACAAAATAAGACCAAAAGAGATTTGTCTTTCTGTAGACGGCTGTGTAGCATTTCCATGGTTCATATGGAGGCTGTTGAGGTTGAAGTTCAAAAAAACCTATTGAAAGAGAGTAGCTGCATTTAATCCATTAAAAGCACTTTTGAATCGTTCTCACCAGTGTCATGAGTCTACAATGGTGATAAGTCTAAAGAGTATGTTCTAGACAAACAGAAATATGCATTTATGACAATCATATTTGAAGCAGTTGTAGTTAAATAACAAATTATTACATAACTATGCAATGCCTTTTTGTGAGAGTATTTTCGTTGTTATTTCATAGTTATTTTATTCCCATCCAATCACTTGAAAATATAAAAATAAGACGTTTAAGCCAAGGTGCACTTCAGTAATACAATAAATTGACTCAGAGGTCTGAAAATTTTGCTGCAATCAGGACACTTTCAAATCCTTTATGCTGCTCTAGCAATACTGTCTCTAAACTAGAAGTTCAGTATCTCTTAACATCTGTTTCCTATGTGAAAGGCATTTTAAAATCAACAAAACCAACTGCAAATGGTCTCAAGAGCCTTAGTAACTCCACAAATACTAAATTATGTTCTGGTGACCATTACAATTATTTTCTGCCACAAGCTCACTCAAACTAGCTGATGCTGTGCAATATCTGTAAGCTTAGAAGTAAACATGCTGTTAGGATCTGAAGTCCTCCCTGATCCTGCACATCCAGGAGGAGTGGATGTTTTAGGACCTCTCCATTGTCATTCTGTCAGTGGGAACTCCTCCTTCACTCCCAATCTACCCAAAGCAAACTGCTTTTTCATTAGGAAATACTCCCGTTCTTTGGAGTTTTGTTGCAGCCTGATAGACTTAAGCTTGTCTTGGTCATCTGTACACCCCCTAGACAGAGACCATGGGTTTTGATGTGTGCAGCAGAACCTGCTGAGGAGCCAGGGGAGGCAGGTGCCCTCAGGGCACCTCATCACAGGATGGATGTGCCAGTACCATGTGGAGGTGCTTAGAAGTAGTTTGATTGTGGTCCTGCAGGGTTCTGCTCAAGGTATAACCCCTTGCCCTATGGCAGTGGGAAGAAGCCATATTCAGTGGCTTCTGAGAGAGTCATTCTGCCACTGTGTAACAGGTTTTTCTACTGAGGTCTACAGCTGTTTGTGAGATCCAGAGTGGAAAACTAGGCTGCAGTGGAACAGCATGTGGGGCTGACCTCTTCTCTCTGAACAACCAGTGATACCCAAGGCAACATCAGAGTTCAGTCTCACCTTTCTGAAATTCCCAACTGCCCAGAATATCTCCTGTACTTGGCTTTAGTTCAGCAGTGAAGTGGTTGCTCTGTGGCTACCTTTGTATATTACAATCCTGTGCTGCTTTGGCAACAGACAGGAGGACAACTCTGGAAGCCTCAGCAGCGAGGTGTGTCAGCCATCCTCAGCACTGAACACCAAGATCCCTGCATTTGTCTTCACTCTTCTTTCCTTGCTAGTTTTCATCTGTGTATTTGCTACATCTGTTTACTTTATTGTGCTTTCTGGCATTTATTCTCTTTTTTCCTCATTTATTTGCTTGTCATCAAAAATGTCTAGCGCACAAAGAGGAACAGGTTCCTGCTTCTCATACACCAACAATTAAGCAGCTAAAATCCCTTTGAAATCCTAGTCTCAAGACCAGTTTCAGCCTCTGGGAAGTGATTTCTTTGTCTGAAAAGCCCCCATGGCATGTCACCTATCAAGATGCTATTCCCTGCTCTGTGCAAAACAGTTGTCCACATGTCATTTTACTCACCTGTGAGCCATATTTTAAAAGAATTTTCACAGGCAGGCTATTTAAGACATGTTTTCCTGGCACTTACTCAGCTATTAGGCATAATGAAATCCAAACTGTTTATTAGCTCATCCACTATCTTGATTATCCAGAAATAAAGCTCAAATTCCAGATGTCCAATTTTCAAACCCAACTTTCCCAACTGTTGGACAAATGCACATTTCTCTGTCACTGTCTCCATTTGAGACCAATTAGTTGGCTCACTTTTGGACAGTCTACCCCTTGCTGTTTTTAGCATGTCTGCTCTATTAATGGTTATCCTTGAGGCAATGTCCACTTTTTCCATGCATTTCACAGATACCAGCTGAGTATTTGTAACCAGCCTCCTTCTTCTGTTCTTCAACTGTGAGGATCTAAACAAAAACCTGGGGTCTCATTTGTGTACCTCTGCGATTCAGCAACACATTGTGGTGTCCTTGCAATCCTCAGACTGGGAAAGAGGATTTTTACTAGGCTCTTGTGATGTTTTGTTCTGGCCCAGACTCCTATTATAACAAGCTGACTTTTTATAGCAAACTTTTTCACTGTACCAGCACTTAACTGCTTTCTTTAGTTTTTGCATTATTGCCAGCTTCTCTTGTTTTACAAACCAAATCTATCACTATTTTTAATTGTTCCAAAATGCCACAGACCAGACTAGAGTCACCTTTTCCATTTGACATATCTGTGCTTATGGGGTTCATGGCAATTAATGTCCATCTTGCTAGCAGCTGCTTCCTTTCCTGATTGGCTGCTGCAGAGAAAAACTCAAATGATGGGGCAAATTTCCCAAGCCCTTGGGGTGTCTGATTTCCTTTCACTGATCTGGCCCTGCAAGCTGAAGTCCAGCTAAATATAAATTGTATAAATTGTTCCACTGCCCATTTATCCTGGGAGTCCTTGTTTGCACCAAATTATGCCAAGAACAGGTCTTTTCTGGTCCTCAGCCAGGCCAGAGAATTCTGCTTTCCCCTTGCTGCTAATTTTCTGATCTGGCTCTTTTTGCCTCATGGCTGCCTGTGCACCACATCTCAACAGCTCCTGCAAGCTTGGAGCACTTCTTGTCTGTTGTGGGCTGCTCTGCAGCATGGACAGGGCTGGCGTGCTCAGGCTGCCTGCTGGAAACCTCTGCTGTTCCTCCTCCTGCCCACTCGCTTGGCTGAGACGCTGAGCAGAGCCAAGAAGGCTGTCAAGGAGTTTTCTCTCAAAGAAATCAAGATTTGCATTATTTGAACTGGACAATCTCTCCTCTCCCTGATTGGCCTCTGAGGGTTATAAATGAAGTAGAAAATAGTTTTACTGAGGCCATTTGGCTAACCCACTTGTGCAGCCAGGTGGCTGAGTGAGGTCTGCTCTGACCTCTGCCCCTTTCATTGCTTTCTCAACACACTTTTTGAGATCTGTCATTCCTTGCTGCTGCTCATGTCTGTTAGCAGATTTTGGGTAGTCAGGACACCCTTGAGTCTCCTGGCTCCATGGAAATCCTCCTTGTTCACAGCAGACAGGTCTCTGCTTCCAACTACGGGTCTTCCCAGTCTGGCTTGACACTGTGTGCAGCATGTGCAGATGTTGCCTCAAAAGCAGTTCCATCTCCACCTATAAGTTGTCTCTCCACTGTTATCAAAGACTTATTGATGATTCTTCCTTCTTTATTTGATGCTTTCTGCCTTAATCATGCCTCATGCTGCTGGTTCTAGGGAGACCTTTTTTCCTGGGGGAGTTGAATGAGCTCAAATGTGCTGAGGCTTGTCCCAGTCCTTTTCCAGTACTACACTGGAAATACAGGTAACATTGACACAGCAGCGATGGAGGTGATGATCCTCTGTCTATAGGGAATGTCCAGTGACCTCAGACACAGGAGGAATTAGGAGCTGTTTTTTTCAGGTTACAATTGCCTTTCAATCATCTTAGCCAAAATTTCTCTCCTCCCCCTCCTGCCTCTGTTCTTGGAGCTTAAATCCTGATGTTTGTTTAGGCCAAGTCCTTAGCTTCTCTGATTTGCTCTGCCTTCTTTCCATAAACACACAAAACCAATAGCCAGTGAGATATGAGACACCAGTAAGTAGAGGTAATTTCTTTATATAATTTTTTCAGGAATGCACGTGTCTTTGTGAAGGCCACTTTTCTTTTTCTGGTTACACAAAGCATCTTGAAGACTTTTGTCTCTTGTATTTATCCCAAAGTCATGGTGGCTCTTATAGGCCTCCTTGACTCCTCTGAGGACAACCTCAGTGCTTGTCTGACCGCACAACTGGCATCACTTTAAAGAAAAGGCATGGTTGTGTTTTTGTAGGTTACAGCCATTTAGCTCAGTATTTTGAATTTGCTTTAGCACTAAAATAACACTAGCATTAAAATGGCATGAGATTAGTACACAGTCAGATATCTTCATGGTGGCCTTAGTCTAGGGTGGTTAGTTTGATGTCTGCAGACAAATTGCTGACCTAGCTGAGAACTGTCTTGGGACCATTACCAGAAAGTCACAGTGATGTGTAGGTCTTGAAGAAGGAGTATCCTCCTCCACCTGTCTGAGGTGGATTAGCACATCACCATCCAAAAGGCAGCTCAGAGGCTTCTTGTGCCTGCTGTGGGCAGCAAATGGAGCATTCAGCCTCAAGAACAGTCTATCAAGGTATTTCTGCCAATGGTAAATTCAATCATTAGGTAAAATGTACTCACTGGAGACCTGTTCAAGTGTGATGCAAAGAAGCATGGGTGGGAAAGAGAGGTAGGGAACCAAAGAGTGGCTGGATCAAAGCTCTGGATTTGTAATTCAAATGGAATGAGCTCAAGTCCTTTGAAAGTTGTCCATTTGAAAACATTTCTGCTAACTTTTTTCCTCACATCAATTTGCTTATAGATTAATTTTCATAAGCTTTCCATAGGGGGAAAATTGATAATGTGACCCAAAATATTTCTTTTCCAAAAAATGGCCGAGTTACAGTGGAAAAAAATAGTTCAGCCACATAAAGATGTGATAATTATGAAAGCAATGTGAGGGACTTGCACAGCTCTCCACCTGCAGCAGCTAATTAAGAAGCAGAGGCTGAAGCCAGGCCTTTCCCCTTGCTCGGAAAGGACTGCTTCCTGTCCTCCAGCACTGCAAGAACTGGGGTTTGCTTTTCTGATTATCCACTGCCTCCAGCAATGTCAGTCAGTATGGAGGACACTTAAAAGTTCTTTCCCAACAATGACTATGCATTCCTGGAGGCAGCAAATAATTGCAGAATTAAGTTTCAATTCTGTTTTTCTCCGAGGGTTGCAGTTGGGTGAGAGATCAAAGCAGCAGAGTCTTAGGAAAGGGTTAGGTTTTTATACAGTCAAACAAACTCTAAAAAGAATCCACACCAGTGATTCCATAGTAAGTCTTCTATGTGGAGGGATGAAGACAGAGGAGCTTGTCCTTTCCTCTCTTGTGGTTCAGTTCTTCCATCACAGCTGCACTGTCCAGGGTATCACAGAATCATAGAATGGTTTGGAAAGGACCTTAAAGTTCATCTATCTCCAACCCCATTGCTATAGGCAGGCAACCTTCCACTAGACCAGATTACTCAGAGCTCCATCCAACCTGACCTTGAACACTTCTAGGCATGGGGCATCCACATCTTCCCTGGGCAACCTGTTAAGTGCCTCACCACCCTCACAGGAAAAAATTTCTTCTTAATATGTAATCTAAACTTACCCTCCTGCGTTGCCCTCTTTAACTTTCCACTTACTGTACCTCTGTAGGCACATCCTGGTGCCTCACATTTGTTCCTCATGTCTTTAAGATCAAAGCTGAAACAGGTCTGCACATCTTTCCCCTTCTCCCTCTGTGCAACACACCTCAAGCTATAACCTAAAGAAAGTCTGGGTACAGCCACTAAATATGAAGAATGATGCATCCCAACTTGTTTCTCAGCCAGGCTGACCTGAAAGGCAGTAACTTTATAGCTCTGAACACTAAAATTTTGAGGAATGATTGCTAGTCCAAGAAGGAAGGTCATCTGCTCCTTCTTGCCCTGCCCTGGGTTTTGATATCCCATGCTTCTGCAGCCAGCAGCAATCAGAGGACTCTTCTTTGTTGGATAGAGCTGGGTGGTTTTGGTGGTGATTTGCTGCCACTGGGGGATGGACATGCCCCATCCAAGGGACAGCACAGGTCTGGACAGAGCAGCCAATTTACAGCTGTGATCACAGAGGTGCTGGAAATGGCCTGCTGCTGCTGCTGCTGCTGCTGTGCTGTACCTAAGGGCAGGGTTTCACCTGGTGCCTGACACCTAATTGGGGGTTTCTGATGGTAAGTGTCCACAGATGTCTGAGGTACGGGGGAGGTGTAGGAAGTTTAACAAGAGAACTGCACTTTAGAGGGACAGAATATCTCTCCATCCTTCCCTGGTAATTTTGGTGAAATCTCCATCATGTCAATGAAGTTTAGCTGCCTGGTTCACATGGAAAGCTGCATCTTGACTCAGGTCTGAAGTCTTGAACGGAATCACATCTTCAGGGTTCTTCAGGATCTGCTCTCAGAAGGAGATGTTCATCCATCTTTGAGCTGCCTCATGGACCCAGAAGACATTCCCAGGAGTGCTGTGAAAGCCAGACTGCTATCTGCAGTTTGCAGGCAGCCTGCCTTCATAGCTTGGGTTTGGGATATTTATTTAATGCTATCGTGATGCTAATGATATTTAATGCTAGCTTCTTCTAGGCAAGGTCCTAGGAAAATTGTGGTGGAACATGCTTGGTTGGTGATCCAAGCACTCAGTAAATGCCCTGTAAAAGTGGTTTCATGTGCTCCTGTGGGTAGGCAATGTGAGAAGGCATCAGAACTGGGCTGACTGTTCTATGCAGGCTGCTCTTCATGGCAGACTAGTGCAACCAAACCAAAATCTGAGTTCATTTCCTGCCTGAATCAAGCCATTCATTTGAACCTGGCCTTCTACCTCCTGACTATCCCCTGTAGGCCTTGAACATTAAGATTCATTACTACCTCTGTCCTCATCCTAATGACATTCTGTTGCCTTTCGACAGAGTCTCAAGAGAAAGATGCTACATGGTAGACTGAGATATTAGGTTGAACCTAAGTAATGTCCCACAGAGAGAGCTTCAGCTGTCCTGCTGCGATGCGTCAGGTCTGTGTCCAACATCTGCCTGGCAGCAGGAGAAACCACAGTGACAGCTTCCTCCTTCCCTCCTTGGGGTTGAGCCTCAAGTTCACATGCTCCTGAACTTAGACAGAGAACATATTTCTTGAAAGCTCCGAGCGAGCTGCCATGGCTGTGCATGAAAGAGTTGTCCTTGCTGGTTCCAGTGTGCAGCACCAGTGTGGGTTTGTCACTCACTGTCCACAGGCACTGTCCCTGTGCCTCCAGTGCCTTGCACAAAACCAGGCATGACCTCTGCCCGAAGGAATTCCACCAGGCAGCGAGATGTCTAGCTGCTAGAAAATCACCTGCAATTATTCACACCCTCAAAATTGCTGGAGCAAAATGAGAGCCTGCTTTTCAAAATCAGGTCCATTATGTGTCTGCAAAGTATATAATCTTCACATAATTCATCAACACCATTAATCTAAACTCCTAGGTACTGAGCTCAATAGAGCATGTGTTTTCCATGTGTGTGTAATATCAAACAAACCTGTGTTTAACTTGTCAGAATATAATCAACTCCCATTAATTACTTCAGTATGAAGTCTCCAGTACCAATGGTTCTTCATATAATCACTCAAAAAGCTTTTATTGGGGAGCTAAACAGCTCAATAACACTAATTAATTGTGTTTCTTGGACAACTGAGATTGTATAAGTGGAAAGGTGGTTTTGGTACATTTCCCACTACATTGATTTTCACATTTCTGGAACGCATTTCCCCATAATAGTCATTAGAGCACAGAGAGAAGAGTTGGAAAGGTGCGGTAGAAGCACGGCATTCCTAAAATATGATTTGAGATTTGTACTGGATCTGCACTGTTTGCCAGAAATTCAAACTCTGGCAAATAACTTAGCCTTTCTAGGCTGTTTGCCCAATAGGCTGAGTGAAAAAAGCAGCAAACCTAAAAATCTGCCAATATTTATGTACCAGCATGTGATTCAATTGTTTTATTGCAGAGTAAAAGTGACTCAAGAAAAAGAGGAGGACAGAAACTCTGCA
>VZUA01040912.1:46175-60948 GCA_013401035.1 Horornis vulcanius
GGATATAAATACACCTCTCTCAAGCATTTGTCAGTTTCTTTTGCTGTTGGAAAATATTTCCTATGAACAAAAAAATTGCTTGTACAAACTTCTGAGGGAAGTAGGTGTGAATGGTGACACACATTCCAATTCCAGCGTTTATTTGAAGGAGTATTTGCAAATATTTTTTACTGGTGTTTAGCCAGCTTTAAAAGAAAGCATCTTGCCCATGGTATATAAAAGCAGTAGCAATACTAAAAAATAAAATCCGGGAAGAAAGAGCTGCCCATTCTTTAACTTTGCTGAAGATTTTTTCCTGAATCACACATATGTTCTTATTCTGCTAGGATTTTATGGTTTTTTCAAACAAATAATTTATGTCAAAGAAACTCAAAACTGGGTTAAAATAAAAGCATCACTGATAATTTGCAAAGCTCTGGCTAATAACTGCTCTCAAAGCATGTTAGTACAATGAGGTCTGAAAATCCATAATTTCAAAGAACAGACCCCCTTTTTCTTGCCAAAAAATCCTTTTTTGCTGTACCAAACCTCTGACAGCATATACCAGTTTGCACTACCACAGCATCCAACCAGCTCCCTTGTGCCTGAACTGCCTTTAGCAAAGGAAATAAGTATGACCATATTTTTTTGGTTGGGGATAACCACAGTGAAACACACAAAGACCTTTCCTCATGCTCTCCTTGACATCTTGCCAGTCAGATTAACTAGATGTGACCCAAAGCAAAAGTGGGGTTCACTTCACATGCCATGAAACTGCCATCCAAGTCACGTATCTTTGTATCTTTACTTGTCCTGACTCCATTCATAAACAACAGAGATGTCCTCCAAGAAGTGGATTCAGCCATTCTATTTGACACTACAACCCAATGTCCCTGCGTCCTGCTGCAAAGCCAAATCCCTGATTCCTGTTCTGTGGCCCCTTCCTCACACTTTTATTCTTTGGACACGGCATTATCATCCCTGAGGATATGCTGAGAGCTGGATGGGGGGAGGACCTTATCTCTCCATTGGCTATAAGTATATCAATGCACATCAATGATACATATCTATTTTTATATAAAGACATTAGTACACTGCTAGTATAACTACATCCTTAATGGCTTAGCACAGCCTGGAAGAAATGCAGGCTGATCATGTCTGGCTCCTCACTGACCAGAGAAAGAACATAGATGACAAAATGTTATCAAATGTATTAGAAAACCACTAAATGGTGAGTCTTACCCAATATTTTGCTTTTTCATCTTTTGTAATCTACCTGCTTTGCCTCAACTACTAATTAAATATTTTGATAATTGAAGCTTTTGATATTTGAGATATCTGCACAAGAATTGCAAAGTATATTTCAAGTGTAAAAGCAACATTTTTCGAGATTTGGTGAGATTGCTCCATGAAAATAATCAAAGAACTGCATTCTCAAAATGGAAAGTGTTCATTTTCTTGACCATCACACAACATGTTCCTAGATTTCATCTCTGAGGCAGTAAGGAAATGGCACTGGGGCTGGGTAACTTCTCTGGAAATGTTGATGAAAGGAATGGGAAAGTGATGGAGCATTGTGAATCTCACCAAGTAGCCTCAGCTGAGGACTCACCCCAGAGCAAGTGCTGATGGGCACTCCACTCATGACCCTCTCTCTACTACACGAGAAGCAGCACTTCACCCACCTCGAGGTGCCCAGGTTGCACCAGAGCTGTTCTCTCCAAGCACTGTGGTTCCCTTTAGTCTCGTATGCCTTCTGTGGCAGCACCTCTGGTCTCTTCCTAAGGAGTGTGGCTCTCTCACTGGTCAGATCAAGGCAAGCTGTCACACAAATTTAAACCTCTACAGACTTGTCAAGCATAGATCAGTGTGTCAAGTGACTCCTGGGAAAGCCAGCACTGATGAATTACTGTACTGCACACTGTTTCCAAGACTCATTTGATAGGTTAAAAAATGACGTTTACCCTACTACATATAGACATAAATACATTTTAACAGCATACAACTGGCCAGCACAAATAATTTTCCTAAACAAACAGCAGTAGTATTCAATAGCATATTTAGTAATTGAAACCAGAAGAAGTTGCTGCTGAAGGTGCTTTGTAGTGTCTCAGAAATGATTATGCTTCTTGTCAAGGGATGGTGGTAGGCTTTCAACATATATTGAGATCCTATAATAAATCTACTTGATATGAAACATCAGGAATACTTTTTTGCCACAGGCTTGGAAATCATTTAAAACAGTGGTCATTTGCTCTGTAGCCAGAAAGTTTTAGACACACTGAAAATGGAAACTCAATCATTTAAAATTAAGGGTTGTCATTTACACCTCACTTTCTGGTGCTTCATTCTGCTCCCAGTCGTAAGCATCCAGAGAATCAGCTTTTGCCTGGCCAAGAATGTCTCATTCTGCTCTCAACATCCACCCAAAGAATCCAGCAAGGCAGGATATTTGTTTCCTCTTGTTTATAATAGGAAGTAACTATAAATCACCTTCCAATGGAATTCTGTATACCTTTCCATTAGTATGAGTTTTCAGTATACAGTTTACTATAGGGCATAGTGCCAAGAGCGTAGACACCAGACAATACCAGCTTTGTGATACAGCATGGTATTTTTCAGGACTCACATCATT
Source organism: Horornis vulcanius (assembly GCA_013401035.1). NCBI lineage: Eukaryota > Metazoa > Chordata > Aves > Passeriformes > Scotocercidae > Horornis > Horornis vulcanius. The sequence goes on from VZUA01040912.1 coordinate 48,790, forward strand.
ATTAATAATATACATGGCATCTTTTTTTTTTCACCATGAAATTTCTTCATAAATATTAACTGGCTGATCCTGACAACTCTCTTGTAAGGTAGTCTGCTGTCCCATTTTAGCAGAGATGGAAATGAGTCTCAAAAGTCCAAAGTCAAAGTACTGCCTAGGCAGTATTTTGAATATTTCAAAAGCATTTAAGAACAGAATTTTCCAGGATTTCTCTTATATTTAAAATATTTTCCTTTGTTCTTCTGCTATCAGAAAGGACCAGCCAAAGAAAATGAAGCCCAGCGTTCTTGCAGGCAAACCATCCTTACACTGCACAACAGCATCACATACCTCAATTTACTACGCACCAAGGCTCTCTGGCAACACGGAGCTGCAGCACATTCAAATATTCCAGAACAACTCAGACACTTACTGTTCGCTGCATCCAGACTAATAATTTTTATATACTTGGATGACTTCAGGGGTGTGCTAAATAATGTTAATTACAGTTACATTTTATCATTTGGATCTGAGAATTCTAACCTAAGAATATCACATGTGTGCAGAGATGAACTACACCTAAGGCCCTGCTGGGAACAGCCAAGGCAAGACTGACCCCTTACGTAGCACCAAGCAGCCTCCACGTGGCTCCCTCACTCACTGTGGAATCCAGCTCAAGCTGAGCCACAACAACTGGCTTCAACCCTGCTTTGTGTTATCAGGTAACACTGACAAAGCAAAAATGGCCTGAAACCAACAGGGGAAAGAATGTGTGAATGAGTGAATGAGACAGAGAGGGAAGGGTACAGAACATTATGTAGTGGGGAAAAAATGGACATAGAAATCAAGACACAGTAGGTCAGTCTCACATGACCGTCATATTTTTTGAAGCTACTTAAACACGTACAGATTCCTGATGAATGACACATCTTCTACTGTAGCTTAAAATAGAGGGAAAAAAAAAAAAGAACTTCTGGCCTCAAATGGCGAACACTATAAAACATTTGTTGGTTCAATAAAAGGTCCTGTATAACTTATCTTCATTTTAAAATTGGCGACATTATTCAGTTGTTTTTCTCACTGCCTGTCCTGAACTTTCTTTTGTTGGTTTTGGAGACTCTGGCTTAACATGTGTTGACCAGCATTTTCGAAACAAGCAAGAAGAGGAAAAAGAAGGAGAAACAGGAAATAAACTGGGGCAGCTGAAAGAAAAATGAACACTACATGTGTGAGTAAATTAGTGGGGAGATGGAATATTTCTGTAGGTCACATATTCACACACACCTTGATTCCAGTATTTTCCAAACCACAATTTCAGGGTGCATAAGACCTTATGATCTCTGTTTCTCCAAGAACAAAGTTAGGTAAATTTAAATTAATACTCCTGTGCTCTTCTGCATTGACACAGCTCCTTTACCCCTGAAGGAACCAAAGTAAACCAACCATGAATCACGCCACACCACGAATATTCACCCACATCTGGGGAGGGAATGTGGCTTAGCCCAGGCTGCTCAGCAATGCAAGGGAGGGGAAACTAGCCCAAAGCAGGGAGCCAGGGATTGTGCTCTTATTAAAAATGTCATTTAATCTTGGTGCAAAAACTATAGCATCTTTCGAAAAACAAGAAAACCTCAGCTTCTCTAGCTTGAATTGGAGGAAGAAGGAGCTGGCCATCCCATATTTACACTTGCAGTCTCCCATCTTGAGCCTAATGTAAATAGACAAATGACTTTGTAAACATGGATAACTGCTCAGCCAGCGACCCACACTACCACAGGCTTTCTACACACAGACAGGACTCATCCCACCCAGCACCAAAACTCCTAAAACCCTTTTCCTTTTGCTCCTCCCAGTTTCCTCAGGGACAGTAGACCTATTAAGGATGAATTATGGAGAAGTGCAGACAGGAAAGCTCATGCTGGAATAGAGTCCAAACCACAGAGTCTACTACAGAAATATTCCCCAAACACACCCTGGTGGCTGATCTCCTGCAGACCCCAGGACACCTCCACGTGGGATCCCTTCAGTGTTGTCCCTTGTGAGTCCACTCCTGCACCAAAGCAGCTCCTGGCCTGGGAAGGTCTGTGTGAAACCATCAGGCTGGGGCTGGCAGCACTCATGCAGCAGAACCTTTTGCTGGAGGAATGAAAGTCCCTGTTGGAGTTTCAGGTGACCTGTGGCTGCAGACACAGCATGGCAGTGCGACCTGGGAGAGCGCACGATACCGATCACAGCTGCGCCGATCTCAGGGGCGTACTGGATTTCTACTGACAAAGATTTATTACCATGTCCTTTAGTTGGGTGGGAGGAGGAAAGCTGTCAAAAACTAGCAGGAATGAGCTCTGGGCACAGGCTCTAGAGAAGGCTCCCTTTCAGCAAAGCTTTATTTTACCACTGCTCTCTTTCTTCCAGGAGGAGGCTACAGAGCAGCTTGTAATGAAGTCACCCCCACAACCCTGTTACCTCACTCCTTTGGCTTCACAGGGACACCAAGTATAACAACTGACCTGTCATCAGCTGTTACGTCCTTTCAGATGAACAAACTACATAATGACAATTTATGTTCAAGTGACCACTAGAGTGAATATTTTTCCCTGTTCACCCAGTGGGTTTTTTCCCAGGAGCAGCTATAGCCCTGGTCTGACATCTTCTATTAAGATCCATATGCTGGGTCTTGCCAACGTTAGAAACTTCCCTTTTCTATCATGCCCTAGACCAAACCTTTTCTGTGAAAATATTTCATTGCAATTTGTTTCTTGCATCAAACTTCACATACAAGCTTCAACTGTCAAGGCCTGCTAACACTCAAATTTTTTCCTGAATACCTGAGCATCCAAAGATTTTTTACATTGTGCAGCCTGGAGCCTGCTGCAGTGGGAGTAAGCATCTAATCACATTTTAATGCATGTGATTTTCATAAAATGAGTGTACATGCCCATAGAGACTGTGATAGCTGTATTTTATAAATCATAAAAGAGAACTGAGTTTGCAAGTCTACATTAATATTTGCATTAATAAGTGCACTGAGAGCCCCACGTAAGGGTAGGCACGGTGCAAATGGTCTTAGAGTCTTGAACTATGCACATGAACATAAGAATTTATGAGTTAGCAAAATAGATAAAAACCTGGTGTAAATCACTTCCTTGTTCGGGCTGTTACAGCTGACTCTAAATTTCCCCTGACCAGTGACAGTGTGTTCTCCTTGGTGAGATTCAGGGCACTGTGGCTGTGGGTGTTGAGGTGAGCTGTTAACAAACTGATGGTTATGTAGTTTTATTTTCTTTACAAGTTTGCTGCAAAGCTGACTGAAATAATTTTTTTTCTCATTGAGTTGGCACGTTTCTCATTGAGTCGTGCAGTGTTGTCAGATTCCTTGGTGATAGTCTCCCACATGCATTTCACAATGCATAAAGGAACATCTGACCTAGGCTTCTTTTGTGTGTGTGTGTGTTATTTGGGAAGGGATTTATAACACGTGCTGTGCTGACTCATCAGATGAAGTGGTTTGCCCTTCTGTTGCAAACCATTAGGGGTTAACATTGAAAACCACGTTAGGCAGCAGGTAAGGGGGTGGATGAAATAAAGAAAAGAGGAAGAAGGAGAAGAGGAAGAGAAAAAAGAAATAAAGGAAAGACTATGGGAGATGTTACAAAAAAAAAAAAGAAAATGACAAAATGGCAAATGCAGATTCACCAGGAAAAAGAAGAGTAAGGAATATAAAGGGAGAAAACATACCACTATGTCAAGTTCTGTTATTTTTAATACAAAAATATCTTTCTCCCACCCAGGAAAGTTGCTGTTGTGCAGGCAGGCACGTTCAGTCTTTCATTCTGGATCTAAAGATTTTAATTGGGAGCTCTTAAAGACTAAAATAAGGCTTTAAAAATAAAAAGCTGAAGTCAAATGCAGCCAGGGTAAGCACTATTACACTCCAGCACGATTGTTTTTCATTAAAAAAGCAGGGTGAAAGGGAGGGTTTCAAAGCCATATTTCAACCCTAGGCTGACACGACAGCAGTAAAATCTGATTTTGTTATGCTAGTTGGCTGTGGGTTTGGGAGCAGACCCTATATATGCGGTGTAATGTTATGATATGAATGCATGCACACAGGATATTTTCAGAAGCTTCTTGCAGAATTTAGAGAAACGTGCCACCCATTCCTGTGGCCCCACTTGCAGGAGCCAGCTCCTCTCCTGCTCCTGGGAGCCAAGCAGGCTCAGACATGGCATATGCTGAACAAAGATAATTCAAATTACAAGGTGCTGTATTTTCAGGCAAGTGGAGGAACTTCTCAGTGAATGCCAGAACTGATTTCTGTGGTGTGTTTAGCCAGAAGCGTGGAGTAAAGAATGGGTAAGTCTACCTGAGAGACAAAATTCAGTTTCTTTCACTCGCCTGTAAGACAAAGAAATTACAAATATGGTCTTTTCAAACACAGCTTCTTCCAAACACGGCATGGGGTACTGAAATGTGCACAGCACTTACCACAGAATCACAGAATATCCTGAGCTGGACACACAAGGATTGTTGAGTCCAACTCCTGGCCCTGTGCAGGACAGCCCCAATAATTATACCATGAGCCTGAGAGCATTGTCCAAATGCTTCTGGAACTTCAGCAGGCTTGGTGCTGTGACTGCTTCCCTGGAGAGCCTGTTCCAGTGCCCAGCCACCATCTGGGTGAAGAACCTTTTTCCCAATATCCACAGAAACCACCCCTGACACGTGCAAATACTAAACCCCAGATACCTAAGTAGTGCATCAAACTTACTGTGCTGTGAGATATTAAGCAAATGATCATACAAATTCAAGCAGCTTGTAAGAAATGTGCCTCAGCAGGGCTCCAGAAATCAGCCATAAAAATGACTGTAAGCTGCAAAAGAGCCTCACGGAAACCCAGATAACTGGAGCACAACAGATCTTGCAAATCCAGAGATTACATGTGAAATTTAAAAGATTGTTTATATCTCCAAGGAGATATGGATATTTTCAAATATATACCTACCTGTATCTGCTTCTACATTATGCTTGCTTAAAAATGGGAATGGCTAAGCAATCTGCCTTCACACTAAGTATCCTATGAGACACAGCAGTACAATCACACATGGTATTTTCTGTGGTCACCACTTCCTGAAGGCACATGATGGAGCTGTGCCAGGCTGAACCTGGAGCAGTCAGTGACACCTTTCCCTGCACAACCTCAGTGCCATGACACAGCCGCTCTGAGGCTGTTGCAGGAAGAGGACACAAGAAGACAGAAGGCGGTCAGAGATGGACTTAACACATTAAGTACATCATGCTAGTGACTGACAGTCTCTCTCTTGTGCTACAGGTTTGTGTGAGGCTCCAAAAGTCATTCTAACTGACCTTTTCACAGGTGCTACAGTACATTCCCTGGTTTCTAGTCTCTGACTTGAGAACCTGGGCTTTCAACTTCAGCATGCCTGAGAACTCACAGGTGGAAATGAGGTTAACAAGAGTGTTGTTCTGCATGCATAAGAGGGCAAGAAATCATGAGCATCCACAATATCTTATCTATCTAAAATTACTTTAAATTGTAATTGTTTGGTGCCTTATTTATCCATTTGTGAAATCCAACCAATGTCTTATGAAAACGCCTTTATTAAACTCTTAAAAGAGCCAGATGAAATGTATAAAGCGGCACTGAACAGCACACCATGAAATCATCCTGCCCTCAGAAGGGCTCAGTTGTGTTTATGCTATGAACCAGCAGAGAGCACCCAATGAGGATATAAGATAGGTTTTAAGGCATCTTTCAAACTAGGCCAGGTCATATATGTCAGAAAAGTGTCTCTTTCCTCATCCAGCTCGAAATGTGATGGGATGCCTTTATTCAGCATCCTGAGGAATAACTGCAACATAGACAGAAAGCTGTAGTCACACACCTCCTGACCATATACAGAATAATCAGCAGAAAGAAACTGCTGAGTGAGCTGCAGAGGAAGGAGCTGCCTGTGGATTATTCTCATCTCCAGTTGCACAAAAGTGGTTTTAGTGTTTGATAGAATTATTTTTGAAGCAACTCTCAGTTTTGTTTCCTTTGCTTTCCCTTGTGAAGCTATTGCAGTCCTCATGCTCCTGCTCACCACAACTCGCACTGTTATTATTTCCATTACAGGATTTCTTCCCAAACCTAAATATTCCCAGGCACCTTTTAAACAGGCCCTCAGAGATTCTAGCAAATTGGGAGGCATATCAAGAAAGGCTGTGTTTTCAGTTTTCCTATTCACTGAGTGAGAGGCAGTGCACCGAAAGGCGGAAGGCTCTCGGAGCAGAACAGCATGCCCAGAGTTATTCAGAAAGATGTGCCAATTTGCCAAGAGCTTTTGAAGAGGCAGAAACACCTCCTTCTATACTCCAAACATCATCTTGTGTTTAAAATAGTTTGAGTCCCAATGCAGTGCAATTCCAGTAACCCTGCAGAAGAATCATACTTAGAAGAGCTCAAAGCCTCTCTGGGCTATCACGGAGATTGGTGCACTGTAATAAATCAGCCACACTGGGCATGAATTCTCAAGGAGCAGCTAAACTTTAACACTGCAGATGCTCACTAATTGAAAGTTGTAAGCACCCTTCACAGCAGAGCCTTTGCCTAAGACAGATGAGGCTCCTGCACTCCGAAGGAGCACACGTGGGAGGCCCTGAAACAGTAGTAGGACAGTACTTAACATTGCAAAGGCCTTAGATGTGAACAGCTTTGTGGAAGAAGATGAAATTGCTTCTCTGGCAAAATGTATGAAACCGTCTGCGATAACAGGAATGAGAGCAAGGATGACTGAACAAATATTTGCACTGAATGCCTTCAGGACAGGGGAATTGCTACTGATATGATCTTTACTTTCAATGTTACTGCTTCTGACAGTCTTACGGACCTTGCAGATGTTTATTGGCCACTAAATCATTCTTCAAGAATGTTGGCTCTGTTCCCAAACCTGAAGAGTCTGAATGTGAAGGGGTTTGTTATTCAACACACACTGCTGCTTTTGGAGACAGTGATTTTCAAGAAACCAGCAGGGAAGCATTGTCAACTGATAACAAGACAGGGACTGGATTCAGATTTCCCTGCGCTCCGGGCCTCAGCTGCTGAAGCAGGCTGAGTAAATGAGCCCCACGTAGCAGGGCATTGAGCATCCACGTGGCAGAGGGCACTGCCTGAGCCGTGACAGCAACCACAATAACAGACCTGTATCACAGCAAAGATTGCTGCTGAGAGACAGGGCTTACCAGCTCATCCCGACCTTGATACACTGCCTGCTCCTCTTGGTATAGCACAATTGCTTTAATTTTAGAGGCTCTGTAAAGCTCGCTCCATGGTGCTGCAGAGAGAAGTTCTGCCCTACTCGGCTCCTCTAACTGCAGGACACGCTGCATAACAACGAGGCTCATTCAAGCCCTTTGCCATTCATCTCAGGAGGAGCAGCTCGCAAAGACCCAGTTGCTGAGCTGTGGGGGACCCTGAGCCACAGCATTTCAAGGCAGACAGATTTGCTTTCAAACACAGAGGTTTTGAACTATGGGCAATATGTTCAGGCTGTTTCTCTGAGTGAAGAAGCCAATTTTCTGAGATCACTGCAAACAGTTCTCACCTGAAAAAGCTACACTAGTCACTGGAAGCTGTACCTAAATAGAGACTGGACTAAAATAGTAGTAATAATAATTTTGGCAGTAATAATACATATCTTTTAAATAATGAATGATAAAAGTAATAAATTCCCTTCATACTATAAATTTTTTCATGATAAATTTATTAATAAAATTTCACAATAAAACAATTAATAATTGATGCACAGTGTATTATTATCACAGGAAAAATACACTATCCATAGGTATTGAACATATTTCTCCCAAAAAGGCACAAACACCTTGGATCAGTGGATGTGATCTAAGAGCAGTTAAAGCCAATACCCTCCTCTAAAACCTAGCAGAATTGCTGGCTATCAGCTTCCAAGATGAAAGACAATGTTATCTAAAGTAGCCCTTGCAACATTTTCCCCCAAAACAGGGTGCATACTGTTATTAAAAATGTCAGGTTGGCACAGACATAAGGTGCTTCAAAAATATGTAAGGCAGTTGCAGAAGGTAATGTCATATTTACCAAGTGTTTGTTTTACATTAGCTCATAGGTGTTTTCCTGGAAGCCAGGAGATTTCTGCCAGGGAATTCTCTCCTGCAGCAGTTTGCCATATCAGACTTAAAACACACATACAAACTTATGGTAAAGTCATACGGCATTTATGGTTAAATCATCTGACATACTTCAAAAAATATGAACTTTGATTAATTTGGAAGCTCTATAGATCAAAACCAGCTCAGAAGCTTTATTAGCATTATAAATAATTGGTCTTTCCTCATGTTACCATAAATTAAAAAAAAAAAAAATAACCCTTCAGCCAACAAGGTCTGCAATGGGAAATTGAGCTATACATAGGTGAATAAAATTTTAGAAAATACCTGCATTCATAGAACACAATTCCTTACACAGATGCAGTTGGAGATCACTGTGAACTTTTTGTTCAAGGAACAATTAAATTAATTTTATCTCAGAGTAATTCACACTTACAGAATTTTTTTATGTGTTTTACCTGATCTACTTAGATGTTTTCCTAATGGTAAGCAGCAAATGCAACAATCATATATTTGTACAGATAGTCTTGCATTCTCACCTGCCTTTTAAGAATTAAGATCCTGAACTTCCACTTCTGTAGAGAAAATCAACAAAACACAAAGCCGTGGCTTCAGACATAAAGAACATCTACATTTTTTAGAAAATAGCTATGGTGAAAGAAAGTGAGATCCTTTGATCTCTCCAACACAGTTCAGCTCTAGGCTTTGAGCTTTTGGACAGAGGATAAGAGGAGGACTCTCAGCAGCCATGCAAGCCAGGCAGCTACAACATAAACTCTTTAAGCTCTGTGAACTGTTTCAAGTTTTTTAATTAACTTGCTGCTATTATTAGTAGTACTTCTGTTTCCACTTTTACAACAACAAAGGCTTTTTCTTTCATTTTCCAAGAACTTCTTATTTTTGCCTGTGAGCCAAAGCTTTCCCATAGAACAATTGCCTATACATCACAGTCTGTGAGGTTTATGGGGATCTGCAAAGGACCTGCAAAGCAGGCACGGCAAATCCCATGTGTGGACAGTGCCTGAATTCCTGCCCACGTCCTTCAACAATGAATGAGCAAACAGACCCTGCACCACCAGCAAATGCTTGATAGTACAGATTCATCAGGATGCACAAAGACTAGCCTAGCTGGGTGGCATGGACATGTTACTTCAGACAGACCTACCAGTAAGGTGCTGGCAAAGCCAGCCCCTCTGAGCACCACGGGGAGCGGCTCACCCAGCTCGCAGGCAGGTCTTGGATAATGCCGGCAGACATCATCACCCCAACTGTGACTCCAGGTTCAGCAAGTCTTTAAAAATTATCTTTGGATAGCACTTCCTAGGCAACTACTGCCTCAGGTACAGGAGCATCCTGAGAGCTGCTCAAAGCAACCCGAAAGCTGCTAACCACTCACAGCCCCATCGGCAGCAGCAGCGACACTCTCCATTCCTCATACACCTCAAACACAGCTGGCTGCCTCAAGCTGTTATAACACAAGATTAGCTCTGCCTGAATGGTCCTAAGCTTTGCAATTAGTGCTTGCCTTGCACCCTTCAAACACCCAGAGGCCCACTTTGGGGACTTAGATGAAACCTGCCCCATTACTTCATTTTTGTTTTTATAACTCATTAGCCTTTGTGGTGAAACAGAGATGCCAGAATACAAACCAGGACACTGACACTGTGAGTATCTGTACCCTTAGACCTCAAGGAAGAGCTGCCCAGAAGAAACAACAAAGTGTCTAAAAATCTGGCATCAAGGAGTCTGCCATAATTTTTTGGTTAACATTAAGATGCCACATTGTTCAGACAGACCGGGGAGCGACACCCTCTGCTTTATTTGTGAAATCGCCATTTCAGTAGAGAGAACAAAACATAGGAATGTTCAGTCATATTCAGTGATTGCAATTCTCAATCAAAATTGCTTCTCAATTGTGTTGTCTTCTTTTCTGTCACATCTGTCTTTTCCTACTTCCTCCTCATTTCCAACTAGATCTTCATTTTTCTTTCTCTGCTATGATAGGGGAAGAGAAAACTGAAGACCGAAGAATTCCTTCAAGAAACATCCAAGACTACCTGTCCGGATAGCACTTGGCTGAAAAGCCAAGGTCACACTGTAGCAATCCATCAAATAAGAGGTGCTGTGCATGTTCAGCTGCTGGCATTAAGCAGCTTGTTCTGTAAGAATTGGATAGAAATTGGTAATTGTTGCCCCCCCAAAGAAGCAGATTGGGAAGCATGACTTGTGAATATGAAGCACAAAGACTTTGGGAAAGTTTCCCCTGGCCACAACTCTGTGCACATGTCCTACTCGTGAGTTTGGTATGTTAGCTGGTTTCTATACAGCACTTAAAATGGAAAAAAAAAATCCCTTTGAAATAAGTGCCTTGAAACACAGATATTGGCAATGGATGACACTCACTTGCTGTAATTACTGAAAGACAAATTTTTGATCAGGACTAGTATCTGAGTTCTCTCCAAAGCCTCTCTGAGCTCCAAATGTTGTGACCTTTAAAATCAAGGGAGCAAAATGTTCTCTGTTCTAATGACTGGTACTGTAAAAGCAGAAAATCCACACGTTAAAACCAAGATTTAAATTGTACTGTTTTGGCTATAAAATCCAACTTGTTTCTTTCTGGATATCAGAGAAAAAACAGGGTCTATATAAAGAGTTTAGAAGGATACTAAGCTTTAGAAAATTGGGAAAAAGTTATAAATAGGAGTCCTATGTTTTCAAGGATAATGAAAACAGTATCTAAATATATAATGGCATCAAATCTACTGCCTAAATTCTACATTTACTTGCACAGAACATAAAAACCCCACATTTATGTTTCAAGCAAACAATAGAAAATTTTCTCTGATTATATGATGAAGTTTCAGATGAGTTTACAGCTCTGTCTCTAACTGTTGTCCTTGTTCTCATAGATACATGCAAGAAACACTTCTGTACCAAAAATCCCTACTTTTCAGGCAGCAGAAAGGATGCCCTCCTTTGGGCAAATATGCACTTTTCATTCATTTGGACAAAAAATATTAAAATTAAACAGAACAAATTTTCAATCAACACTTGTTAATTTGAAACACTAAAAATTCTCCCATATTGAAAGCAGATTGCTCTGAAAAAACATTCATTTTCAGGGTCATAACATTGCTGGCAGAACTCAAAAAATTGTAGTCCAACTTGCTTGTGTTCAGCTGTGTTTACTTAGTCTCAATTTGACAAAAGTCTGCCTCTCATTATACATAGCAGTCATCTGCCCACAGATAAATAGATATTACACAAACGCTTGGAGGGAATGACATTTGGCTACCATTATTTTTGGAATAATTTACCCTGTATCCTGAACTTAAAACACCAAAATGATTCGTAATGGTTTCTGGACTCAAATATTTCCATTTAATAAATAAATCTATCTCTATGACCTTTGTGGACTTTATATTGTACATGTTATTGGATTAAAAAAAAAAAGGCAATTTATTCTTAAATATTCTGTATGCTTGGGAAAGGTAGATTTACCCAGAATTCAGGCCCAAGTCAGTGGCAAACCTGGTGCACTCACTGCTGCAGCTCAGAGCCAGCATGTGCAAAGGGCTCAGGGTGCTGCTGGAGAGGGGGCTCTAACTCAGCTCTACAAGTCATCCCATCCCATCACCACCTGCAAACACAGGGGCATTGCTCAGCTCTCTGCAGACCATGCACCTGCAGTGGAAGCCCACACTAGCAGAAACCATAACAGCACTGCCTGAGATAGAAATGTGTTTTCTACTTTAAATGTATCCACCTCAAATGTAAACTTTATAGTTTTCCACCTATTATTTGTAGGAGGGAAAATCAATATGTATTGGACACCAAACTGAAATTTTGTGCTATCTGAGGGAAATAGTTGTTTCATGACAGCTATGGAATATCTTATATTTTAAAGGAGAGCTGCAGTATTTCCCTGATGTGTATAGGAATTTCGTCCAGTTAAAGATACTACTTGGTCTAGGGCATTTTGTGTTATAAATTATCTACGAATAAGGCAAAAAACTTATGAATAAATTATAGTCCCTA
>VZUA01040912.1:61245-80288 GCA_013401035.1 Horornis vulcanius
TCCCTACTCTCACTCCTTCCTCTTCTTAATTCTCTCCCCTTCAAGTAATCCCCTGCCAGCTCCCCAGCCTCAACTACCCCAAACCATGTTTCCACATCATACACTGGAAGTATTGAGGCAATTCAAAGTCCATGAGGTATATTGTTACTGCTGCACATTTAAAGTGGAAAATGTTTCCAGAGTGTGGTGATAGATGAAAGAATAAAGCCTAGACCAAACAGGGTCAGATTAGTTTCTCTTAGCAGGCTTTCAAAAGTTGGCATGCTTTCAAAAATGTCTCTTCAATTAGAACATCACAATAAAGCAAGCCCCTGATGCAATAGGAACCGTATGTGTTTGATATACCCAGCTTCTATAACATAACATCTAAATATTCAGTTTAAAGAAAATTAAGAGACTTGTTTACAAAGAACTAGTTTCTTTGTTTACTAGACTAAGCTGAATATTTTTAGATGGAACAATGACATACAAGTCATTTCCCCTCATTTTCCCGTGTTTCATGAAGAAATATTACTGTGAAGAAGGAATGTGTTTTCAATGTGGACAGCTGGAGGTACAGAAAACAGATTTCTGTCACGTGGAACAAATGCAGAAAATTCCTTCTTTACAGGGTGTTTCCTTACAGAGATTAAGTATTAGTGTTCATTACACTATGATGCAAAGCCCCACTCATTCAGAAGTGTGCTAATGACTGTGAACCAAAGAAGAGTTAATTCAGATGGAATCCAGGAAAATGAGGCAACACAGAAACCTCATCAGCAGTCCAATCACATGACAAAATGTGAGGCATCTCCAAAGCCATTGCCTGCCAAAAAAAGAAAGGCTGCTGCAAGAAAAATACTTTCACAGCTTGATATCTGGGTCTTGTGACTGCTATCCAAACAAGGAGTAAAAGTGGTACTATATAATGTGGCAGGGTAAACAGAACCACCCACTCACCATCGCCAATCATGTTTTTAATTCAGATAAATTCTGTTTCTTTAAAAAATGATAGGGGGAAAAGAAACAAAACCTTTTGTTGAACTTGAAAATCATATGTGTAATTATCAGATCTGGCATGACTTATTTTAGGTTCATATATACCATGAACTGTATAGGAATGCAAGTTTTGACATGCAGGATCAACCACTCCATCCCAGGTGGTGTCCTTCCTACTCTACTGACAGGTGCTTGTCTTGGAGGAGCACAAAGACACTGCCCCTCAGCCAGCTATACATTAGGTTAAGAAGATTTCTCTCTGTAAGTTACAGATGATGACTTGAAAATTTTTCAAAGAGAATATCTGATTTGAAAAATTTACAGAAAGGAACAGACCTAAAAGAAGTTAAAACTTTCAGGAACACTGGGCCAAGGAAGACTCCACACTTGGCCAAATTGTCTCACAGTAGCCTGAAAACTACTTACAGTTTTCAAAACAGGTCTTGGTGGAATCCGCCAAAGTCTGGATTGGGTATGATTAAGCCAAAGTATGAGAAGTATTCTATACTTTTGTGTCCAGCTTAGTCAGGGATTGCAGATGTACCAAGTGACTGGGAAATCAATAACCACACACCTCACACAAAGAGACGCCTCCATCACTACCACCACTGCCACCAGAGTATTTCCCAGTCCCAGACTAAGCTGTGGTTTTGCCCTAAGTTGAGGAGCAACATTTTGGATTAATTTGTTTTGTATCCTAAGAAAGGTCATACCCTTTTCTGGAAGTGTATTTGCTCTTAGCCTGTGTAACATGGAAAAAAATGCCAAGACAGCACAATTGGACTAAAAGGCTCCTTCCAAGAAGGGGGGCAGTATCTTGAATGCTATCTACCCTTGTTTCTCAAACACATTAAAAAGAAAAATATCAAACTTCTAATTTTGGACTGTTAAAAATGTTAAAAATCTCCTAGGCTTCACTAATTTATTCTAGAACCTTTCCCTGCTACACTCTGGATTCCTACCATTATTCCATACCTGCTTCCTCAGTATTTTATCTCAGTATTATATCTCAGTATATGTATCTTCTTTCCTTCACCCTTTTGAACCCTTTTCATTCCTTTTCCTTTTTGTTCTTGTCCTTAATCTTGCATTCCCCTTTCCTCATCCTCTCCCAGCACTATCTCTTCTTTACAATCTTTCAAAACTTTCTGCTCTTTATTTTCCTACCTGTATTTATTTCCTGGCTCTGGATTTTTCTTTTTCCCTTCATTCCCTATCCTTTCTTCTATCTTTTCCCTCCTACAGCTAAAATGATACTCCAGCCATGACCTACCTGAAAAGAGAGTTACATCTTTTAAGTCCATTGACAGTATTAAAGGGATGGAAAATATCTCAAAAAGAGCTCAACGACTATTCCAGTCACTGTCCTGGACAAACAAGTGTAACTCCCATCAACAGCTGGAGAAGTTCAGCACCTGAGTCAAGTTATTTCCCATTTGCCACCAGTGACTGTTTGGCGTGGGAGTCCTGCTATAGCAATCTGTCCTCACTCTAGGGCACGGAGGCACAGACTGAATTTCATGCAGTGGCTGCAGGGTGTTGGTGATGAGAAAAACAACTCTGATAATGTAAGTCCTTTCTTCACTCTTAACTGAGAACAGAACCTAACTGAAGTGAAAATTTTGTTGAAACTTAAAAAGTAAGGAAGAGACCTGTATAAATATGGAGACAGCTATGCACCACTTCAGCTCAGCATTCTGCTGGATCTCTAACAAAATACCAAAAACCACAAGAAAAGTTCCTTGCATGGCATGCATTGTGTAATCAATATCACTGTAATGAAAGTCTTACTCCTGGCTTCAAATACAATGGTGTAACATCCTGTGAAAGGACAGAATTACCACACAAAGCAACTAGGTCAGGAGGATTAAAAGACTAAGAAGCATTCGCTCCCTGAACTTCTTGAGATCTGCCCATCAAAACAGTAATGTTTGCTTTTCAAGACAAAACAAGCTAACAGAAACATGCACTAGAAATCATCCTTATGGCCAACACTACAGACAAAATACTGGAGAACACTTTTGTTTTTCATGCTAAATGAATTGCCCCTGTACCACTCCCCAGCTGAAAACCCAGTCTCCCCTCCAGCTGGTGCTGCCTGGGTAAGCTGGAGCTGTCTTGTGCATGGCTCAAGCCAACTCGCACACCAGATCTTACAAAATTTTCTCTGTTTTCTTTGTCTCACTCTTTTTATATGGCTTCTGGTGGTTTTCTCTGTGTGTTTTTGTTGCTGCTTGCTTCCCACCCTTACCACTCTCCAACTGCTTGCTGGGCAGGCACAGCAATTCCATGTAAGGAACGCAGGAAAGAGAAGCATTCCTTGATTTTTCTGTGCACAGTAACTTGCACGACATTTGATCATAGACAGAGATTAAGTCATTCATGAATAGGGCCCAAAGGGAGGAACAACTCCAGAAAAACAACCCTCCTCACTGTTAGTGAAGCATCCAGGACTCCAAAATCATTACTGCCACACTTACAGTTCATAGCCGATCTGGCAAAGCAAGGAATCCAACTGCAGGCTCTGTGGTTTAAATAAAATGTATCTACAGCAGCTTGGATCAATGTTTAAAAATGTTCCATGTTGTTTTAGTCCAAGGACAAGCTTTTAAAATTAAAAGAAAACTTTGGCTTTAATTACAGATTAAAAGTGAAAGTTGTTTAAAAAGAATGCATATTCTAAGAACACTAATAGAAGTTATTTAAAATTTAAAACTCATTTTTCTCTCTCTCAGAGTGTGACAAGTCTCCTTGTAAATATTTAAAACACAAGTTTGAAAGCTATTAATTTGTGGGCAATATTTAGGGTGCTTCTGCCTTGCTGTTGTGAATCTTTGGCAGAGCTCAGCTTTTTCCTACATTTATACTTTCAATCTAAAATAAGTGTCAGATTTTGATGCATGTTATAATGGCCAAAAAATAACCACATTTTTAACTTGTACCTCCTTTTCCCCTAAATTTTGTCACCACATATGTGTGATGCAGCAAATGTCACCACCCTGTACATAAATGCAAAGAGTTTATTCAGAGCAGCTACAAGCAATGTGATCCCACAGTGGTTAGGTGCTACAATGGAGAAGCTGCTGCTCTTGGGATGATTTTCAGCAACAATTGCCCATCTGAAAATCATTAGTGCACAGCAGTGGATTTTCCACATGTTCATATGCTGGACAAGCAGGTTGCCCTTGAAGTATGGTTCCCCGGGGGAAGAAGGAAAACCCAGAGAAAAGTATTCTATTGTCAGATCACGGTTTCACTAGAGCCAGACAAAAATATGGTCAAGCATTCACTTGGCTGCTCTGCTGGCAAAACGATAGAGTACCGAAATGGAGACAACTAATGAGGAAGGCAAAGAATGAATCTCAGGAAGAAGACCTTAAAGGAGTACAGATTTATTTTTTTTTTCATTTAAAAAACCAAAAATAGAGGTAAGCATGCAAATGCAATGACTTTCAGATTACTGACCTTTATTTTTATAAGATCAAAAAGGTTTAGAAAGGGTAGTATTTTCCCAATAAAATATCTCATCTTTTAATTCAGTGTCTGAAGCACCAATAAGAAGGAGTATTGAAGGAGCCGAAGTAAAAAAGTGTATGATTCTAGCTAGGCAGTATTTGTTATTTAATGGCCCATTAATCGATAATTTGGCTTGAAGGAGGAAAAAAAAAAAAGTTGGCAAAAGGGAATGGAATTCCTTAGCTCCTTGTTTTACTTAAGAAAAATTCCCAACAGGCTTCACTTAAACAAAGAACTTTAGTTTTCCACTGGAAAGACAAAAAGAAAATCTTGGTCTAGCATGTCCTGCCACATGCTTTAACTACACAGTAAAAGAGTATGTACTTGGATCCCAGGCACATTTCAGAAGTGTAGTATTTATTAGCTGCTCTGTTGCCAAGTTCCACTATTATCATTTTATTATAACTAAGGTATATTTTTACTAACTAAATTATATTTAGGTTCTTAGTTTAAGCATTTGAAGGTCTTGGAGTGTCACGTACAGATGACATACAATATATCAAAGGCCTTTGTTGATTTTCTCCCTCCTCTCCTCTCCAAACAGTTACCCTGTTATTTGTGAACTCAGGGCCTTTGATTTCCCTAAACCCATATTCCAGCTGTAAAGATACGCAGGGGCCATCTGAGCAAAATCCTTGGATGAAGCAGAGCTCGCCAAGGAGGAAGGTGAGCCCTGCTACAGGATAACCCATTGCACACATGTCCTTCACAGCCTGAGGGGCAGGACAGACCCATCTCTCCCTACTACCTCCTTCAGACACCTTGCTCCAATGCTCATCTCTCACCCTTTGGCCAGCTCACCCACACCTTGCCGAGACCTCCTGTTCCCAGCTGGGCCGTGGGCTGGAGGTGTTGCATGGTGGGACACAGGCTCCCCATGGGCAATGGTGGGCAGGAGCCAGTGGCTCATGGGGAGTTTACCTCAGAAGACCTGTCTCCTGTACCTTCTGCAAAATAATTTTTGGTCTTGTGGGGAGTGTGGAACCACCGTTTGAAGGCTGTCCAGACACAATGGAAGGATGATATGGCCATGAGGCAGGACAGGGTTTTGGTGGGCTCACATGAGGCTGAGTGTTGCCACTGCTCTGGGCAGGGAAGGAGTGTTTCTGAGCATCCATAAAGCCCACAGAGAGATGTCCCCAAACCTCAGCAAATGCAGAAGTACCACAGCCCTGAATACAACCTTTATTTTTCCTATTTTGTGCAAGGAATGAAGGATGAGGAGGAGTACCCAAATATGAGCACATACATTCTCTGAGGGTCACAGTCTTTGATCTGTGAGCAAAGACCCCACTGAAAGCAGCAAGTGTTCACAAAATGAAGTTTGGAAAGCTTTGTGAACACATGAACATTGCGTGTCAAATCATGTAGCATGCTTTGGGGCCAAAACACTCAAAACGCAGATCAGCTCTTTGCAAATTGGATTTCTGCACTTCCAAGAACTTCCAAAGGGTTGGTTTTAAAACATGTCTGACTGTCTGTCCCTCAATTATCAGGTGAAGATAAAGGCCCTTTGAGTTGGGCATAGATATAATTATCAACCCCTTCTGAAATAAGAGGAAAGAGAATCAGGGGTGTGAATCTGTGAGTTCAATGAGGTGTAGAAGAAATGTTAAGGACATTTTCCCTATACAGATTCACAGAAAAATATAATAAACAATAAATGCTTATGTGCACTTGTAGCAAGGAAAAGTTATCACTCACAGTCTCATTAGACAGGGAGTGAAAGGCTGGGACAAAATACTTAAAGGAAAACAGGCTTATAAAGACACCTGCCATTTTTATTCATTTAAATGTTTGAACAAACATTTCTTCACATCAGTTTAGATAACAAAAATAAGCCTTTGCATAAAACAAAGTATTATTGTGATCAATACCTTCAGGTCAGCCTTGTCTTCTCTGCTGACTTCTGTGAAGAGGATTTTCATCTTTGCAGGGGCAATCTGGAGTAAGCAATTTAGTGAGGTATGGGATTTGAAAGCAAGATACGTCAATGTTTGTAGACAATACAGTTGGGAGCCTCTTTTCCTCTGTCTTTGCAAAATTCACTGCCACGGTAAACTTCTGCACAGCTCTGAGCAAGAGGCACAAGTACAAAACAGCAAGAGAATGTGCTTGAATTCCATAGATATAATTATCATAATAGGGTGCTAAGGAAATATATGTGCATTTCTGTGTAGGTATATATATGAAACACTGTGTATCTTACAACCACCACTACAATCTCAAGTGCTGGCCAGAGCAGGACAGCTTTTTTGGTTTCCCTTTGCTTCAGAAAGTGTTCCTAAACATCCAGCACTACTGAGATTAAACTACTGAGATTAAGTACTGAGATTAAAGTATGAAGACCATGTAATTGTGATATCGCAGATAGAGAGGGGCTCCAGGCTTCACCCAGCACCCCTACTGCCCCAGCTGACTTAAATTGCACAGGCTGCATGCAGATCTCTCTGACACTGCTGGCACAAACGGTGCTCCAGACACCCAGAGCTTTTCCTGATAAAGGAACAAGCAACAAAGGCTGTTGTCTTCTGGAGGAAGTTCCTATTTGAGGATGATCCCAGGGAAATGAATCTGATGCAGAAATCAACAGCTACACCAGCTAAACAACATGAGAGGGAGAAAAGCAGGACAATCAATTTTAGTGTGCCTGTGTAATGGACAATCCACCACCACAGTGCAAAGCTGCCATAAATAGTCAGAAGCAGACCATTGGATTTGCACACCAAATCCAGAACCTGCTCCCTCAGCAGCCACCAGTCCAGACTCAGCATGGTGCAGCCCACAATGGGACAAAGCCAGATCCTGCTCCTTGGGGTAGAAAGAGCAATTAGACAAACAGGGACCTGGGATAAAAGTCTCCCTGAAGTCAAGGGCTGAGACGAATTCTCCAGCACACCAAGACCTCATTAAAACTGCCCGCAGTGTCTAGCCCACAAAGTACACCCAGTGCAAGGAGCGCAATCCTGCCGCTGTTTTGCAACACATTACAAAATACCTTGGCTAGCAGAAAGAATTTGAGGCAATTTGCTCCTGAAGAGCCAGGTCGTGAAGAGCCTTCATTTTTCCAGCAAACTGGATTTAAGTTGACAAATAGAGAGACAAAAAACCCTGACAAAGTAAGGGGAGATGGGGCAACCGACAACGTTTAACTTGATCTTTGAGGGTGTAAATCTGTCAATACCCACAAATGACCACAAGGCCACATGCCAGTTTTCACTCTGAGATACCATAACTAAGACATTTGGCTGGTACCTCACACTGGAAAGAAAGTTTTTACATTTAGAAATGTAAAACATTGTAACATTTAAGGAATTTTGGCTACAGCCCACTAGCCAGCCTTCCCCCAGCCTCAGCTAGGGGATTATTTTGAATGTTGCTTTGCTTTTCGTGCATCTGTTGCCTAAATCAATGTGGAGGCATGAGGGAGGGACTGAAAATTGGCTCTAGAAATAGTGGTATATTTTAGTGTCATAACTGAGAGTCTTGGCAATCCCTTTTAACTTGAAATGTCAGTGCCATACCAAATGATCTGGTCATCATAACCTCAATTTCTGGCCATCAGTGAAAGAACAGAGATAGAGCCTCTGACATTGGGTTTCAAGGCCACTCTGAAAAATTAAGGAAAACAGATTTCATGGCTCGTTGGAAGTTTGCTTTACCTATTTTTTCTGTTTCTTTTCAGCTGTTGCAGCTTCAAATGTTTATTTGATCTCTTTCTGTTTGAATTGTTTTTTTCACTTTTCCAGATTTTCTACAATGCAGTTTACCTCTCTCCAAATCTCTTCCCTGCTCTAAACTCCTCTTTTTTTTTTTTTTTTTTTTTGTAGCTCACATAAAACTCACTTATACAAGCCTTTTGCATGCTTTTAGTGTTGTAACATATTTCTCCTTTAGCAGATCTAAAGTGGTGACTTGATGCCAATTTAATGCCATAAAGTATAAAAGACCTCAGTCTTTAGTAATTGCTGGTAATTTCCACATCTGCCTCTTTATCTCATACCCAAATGCTTAAATCTGTAGTGAAGTGGATTTAATATCACTGAATCCAGCTCTGGATTTATGGATAATTAGAAATTGAACTCTACAGATGAACATTAGACAAGGTTTTATGGAACAGGTGTTTTTAAAAGCACTCCCCTTTCTCCTTCAAGCCGACAAAACTCTCATTCACAAACAATACTTACAGGTTCCTGACACTTTTCTGAATTGCATGTACAAACTCATCCACAGCCCAGCATTATTCCATGCAGCTATCCCTTCAGTCTACTTCTCAAATTGTGTCAAAACCCTCCCAAAAGCTTCTCTGTGAATACACATGGAATATCAGAAGTCTGGTCTCACTAAACTGCTTTCATCATTATGTTTCTGGTATTCACATTATGGACAAATGACCTAAAAAATTTCAGTTAAACACATGAAGAAGGTTGTGTTTTTTTTCAAATTATAGAATTACTTTTAGAAACCACAAACCTGCAAAGGGAAATAGGATTTGCTGGATCAGATAAGATCACTAGTTTATCTGGTCAGGCACATTCAGTAGCTTTTTGGAAAAGAAAATTAAAATGGGAGGAAGCAGTGGTGAATAAAACTAATTTTGCAGTTCAATATTGTATCAGTTTTAAAAGTATTTAAAAAAAAAAATTAAAAAATAGTCTCACCCAAAAGAAAACAATCTAGTCTTCTTATTTCCCTGATTTTTTCTATTACAATCAATAGATAAATTCTACCATTTGCACCAACATGAACACAATTTCTTAACCAACTCAATAAATTATCAAACCTACTTAAGAATCATAAAATTCTACTTTGGTGCACGAGCCTCCAGAGTTTCAAGTGCTTGCTACTCATATCAAAATCTTGCCATGGCAAGGAAAATGCAAGGAAAAAGCAAACACAGAAAGACCCAAACCATTTTCTTTATTTACAGCTATATGACTGAAAACAAACAAGCTGCTTTTCACTAGTTTCACCACAGGCATAAAATATTTCAGACTCCAGGACTACTGAGAAGCTAACAGTTTTTTTCACCAGTCATCATGCTCCAAATTTATAAGCCTAACTCAGATGGTTATTACTGGGATGTACCTGCTCAAATCCCTTCCACAGATGGGAGAGTGAATACTGTTCATGCCAAGTTTCAGTCTGGACTGAATTTTTACAGCTGGGTCATAAATTTGCAGATTAAAAGGGTTCTAATGGAAACACAGGTACAACCTTAACTACAGCAACATGAACAGCAGCAATGTAACACTGCACGAGGGACAGTCTGTGCTACAAGCAGAATCTACCAAGAGTTACTCAAAGTCGCGTTATTTCTCCCCAGCAGTGGCGGAAGGAGGTTGGGACATGCAGAAAACCCGTGCCAGGTGTGAAGTTTCAATTCAGATGTTTTTCCAGAATGAAGTGAAACTTTTATGGGCTTACCATTCCTTTAAGTTTACTGCCCAAGCCAGAATGTGAAAAGTCCAGCCTTTTTTTCCCTTCTGCTACTACCCCATCTTGCCCGTGCCTGCATTGTCCGCACCCTGTCCTCTCCTGGTCACACTTCCTTGCAACGCACACAGATTAGTATGTTAGTAAGAATCACTGAAGGCAGTGGTTACTTTTGATGAAGATTATAGATTTCATATGTAAAAGTGATCCACTGGGCAATAAAGAAGTTTGTCCCTGTAATTTCTCTTTCTTCATGCAGGTGCCATGGGCAGATGTCTTGGTGCAGGAGCAGAGTCAGCTGCAGTCCCACAAGAGCCCTGAGGAGCAGAACAGGCACATTTCAGTGCTGGAGCCAGCACAAGTCTTGCTCACAACCCAGTGATCTGCCTCCAGCCATGGCTTTGTCTGCTCAAAAGTGCTTCCCCATCGCTGATATATCACGTTGTGTGTGATTGCTAAGCCGCTTCTGATGAGGTGACAGCATACATCTCTGTCTTTGTGTTTTGTTCCTCTTTTTCGCTATTCCATGTATAAAATCGTGCTATATTTTTCAGGTTCATTGGCCTACATCTCCCCTTTGGCACAAACAGCTAATGTTCACATTTTGCTGCAGGGTTCCCTGTGTGAGGGACAGAGCAGACACACCCTCCTTTGTGCCTTCAGAAGCATGCTGGGGGATGCAATGCCAGGGCCCCTCTGCATGCACACCATGGCAGGGTGAGGCAGCCAGGCCATGGAGACATCCCATGGGATGCAAACCACTGCTCCTGCCTAGTGCTGCCCTGCTCTGCCCCTGATTCTTGCACCAGGGCTAAAGCACCCAGGGCTTTCTGCTGCTCTGCTTGAGCTGGTACATGGCTCAGTTACCTCGTCTCGTTATCTCCCCCTAGCCCCACCCTGCCCTCCTCCATGACCAGCGTTTCTTTGTGCAGCAATGGCTGCAGCTGGCTGATATTTGCAAGGCTGAAGGACCCCTGAATCAGGGCCGAAGCCATGGAAAGGCAGCACGTGAGCCTGGCGTTTCCGCTGCAAGAGATCTGCACACAAATTTGGCTACTGGGGAAAATCCTGCTCAGGCAGTAGAAGGGGAGAAGGAATGACATCCATTTCACTAAATGAGTTTTCCCAAGCTGTAGTTTCACACACTCTTTAAATATCCTTAAATTAACTGCTAATTTTCTAACTAATTTCCCTATTATAATCATTACTAACCATGCAGTCTAGAGCTAAAACTGGAAAACAGTCTGATTTATGACTATGTGCTTTTCCATGCACATAATTTCCTGAAACATTCACATTTTGGCTGGCCCCAGGCTTTAAAACCAAGCATAATTCTGAAGACATTCAAAACAATGGGAAATGGGGATAAATATTTTTTTCTCTCTGAAAACACCTTCACTAAATGAGTGAAGCCTAAGGCTTGCCAGAGAACAGCCCTTGCTGAGGCCTGGTGCATTGACTAACTCTAAAGAGGAGTATTAAAATATATAGTTGTTAGAGACTGGTGACAGTACCACCCATTTTTCCTACTGTGTCTGAGAGAGATCTTGGGCAAGCACAGGGGTCTGCTGCTTTTTGGCTACTGCTGAGAATATTTGCACTGGGAAAATTTCAATGGTCTTGGAGAAACAAAGGTGGGCTTGCTGCATTGGCACAGCCAGCGACAACCTGCGGCCACGGAAACACGGCTGGTGCCCTGATTTTTTGGTGTTTTCTCTCATTTTTTGGTCAAATGTTGTAATCCTTTCCATTTCAAATCATTCATGCAAGGACATCTCATTCTCTACAACGATAAAGCAGTCAGAAGTCCTGACGTGCTGCTCTGAAGAAAATCCTCTGCAGCCAAACAAATGGTTCAAGACACTTTTTACTGAAGCATGTGGAAGACTTGCCATGACATCAACAGAAGCAAAACCAGGAGGCGTGCCCACAGTCCTCCTCTGCTCTGTGGGGTCTTCACAGCAGTTATACCTGAATTATAGAACAGGCACAAATATGCTGCTATTTGAAGCACATCTTATCTGCATAGAGGCAGATCTCTGGAATCTTTAATATTTTGGGGAAAAAAGCCTTAAACATTCATAACCTTTTGCATCTGAAAACAAAGAGATAAAACAAGAATGCACGGTTTTTGCATAGAACACCTGTGAGAAAACAAATACTTTCTTTTCCAATAAAAGAATGGAAAGGAGAGAAGTGGAACAGGAAAACTGCAGTGCTAAGAGTGCTGCTTCCCCTCTCAGCAGGGCTGGCTCCAGGCAAAGCTCTTCCTTGCCTGCTGGCAGTCCCTGGGTGCCCAGGCTTTTGGGACAGTGCTCTGCCAGCTGTTGTTCCCAGCCTGCCCAGTGCTCTCATCCTCCATTCTCCTACCTGAGAGAGGTTAGAACTGCTACCTTCCCACAAAAAAGCTTCAGTTTTGATGAAGCACTGTTTTTCGGGGTTGTGTGGAGAAAATCCTGAGCCATTCCCCTTGCAGCTCAGGTACTGAGAAATCAAGAAAGTAAAAAGAATTAAAAAGCCAGCTTATTTGATTTTTGGTATTTGAACTGAAAGAAATGCAAAAACTGAACCAAACTAGCAGGGAATGGGTAGGATCTTTAAAGTTCTCAGATTTTGGCTATCACATCTGGTATATTAAACCTGACACTTCCCATGTAGTAAAGCCATTTTCTTCTATTCCTTCCTTAGAAAAAACAACAGAACAGTAAATTAAACACAATCTTCTCCTCAATGCTCAATTCCGTGCTATTTTAGTTGACGAATCAGGTCATGTAATAAGAAAATTCCTGCAGAAATATGATCTTAACTGTGTAACCTTCAAATTGCAGTTCTGCTGCTGTGTGCATTTAATACTGTACTTGACATTCACCTTTTACATTTCACTTCTGGATGACATTAGGATCTGCAAAAAAGACCTCCTTCAGCTCTCCCAGGTTACCATTTATTTCAAAGTATCCCCAAGGTCTCCAGCACCGTTTAGATCCAACTTGCAAAAGTCACTGCTGTGAGCAGTTTTTGTGAGTCCCTTGAGTTGCTTCTGAAAACAGGTTCCATTGTGTTCATATTATGCTTTCAAATTTTATGGCTTATTTTTAAATTACATGTTAATTTCTAAAAATGTCAAATTGTGAGGAAGGGCTGGCAAGGACCACACAAAATCACAGCACTGTTCTGCAGTTTGTGTCTCTCCATAGTTCTTATGTGCATGGCTCCACCCTTACATTTAAGTGCTCTGTAGGAATGCAGGGCCTGATCCTGCAGTGTGCCGAGGGTCTCATCAGAGGTGCTTAGTGTGCTGCAATAAATGACCCAGGATTATGCTTTAAAAATCACCAACTTTGCAGGATCCAAAGGAAAGAAAGAAAGGAAGGCAAGAGGAAAGAAAAAGTCAGTAGTAATGAAAACATTAGAAACAGAACACACTCCTGAGTATAAATGTCTAAAAATAGAGAAAAAACATCTTCAAAAATCAGCCAGTCATTCAAGCGCTTGCTTAAAATCACCCTCATTTCCAGGCCTGCAAGTCTTGAGTTTCCTCATTGTTTTTATTTGTTCTGGCTTTTCTACTGCACTAAGTAACATATAAAGTGAAATCAATGAAAAATCTGACTACAGAAAAAAGACTCCCTGTCCTGCCCATTTCGTCTCTTTTTCTTGTTTTAATTTTTACTTTTCTTCACTAGACAGCAATATCCAGAAAGCTGGGAATTTCTCATTACTTTGTGCTACAACAACGCAGAACATTTTGTTTCTGCAGGTGACTGACAATAGGGTACTCAGGGAGCACTGCAGCGTGATTTCAGAAAAGTCAGCATTTTAGTGATCCGTAAACCAAAGACTGACATTGCCTCTTTAGATTTATATTCAGCTTCACTACAAACATGAGATCTTTTTCCTTGTAGATTTCTGGAGTGCTTGTTGCAGTCAAGACTGTTATTTCTGCATGCATTTTTACAACAAATACAGGTAGACAAGTCTGGTTTCACTTATTCCTGTCACACAGAGAACCCGCTGTGAGTGACTGCATGCCAAGCAGTTAGTGAAAACCAGTTCTCCAACACGGCTTTTTAACTAAACAAAAACACTGAACCAAGCCTTTCAGCCATCAGTTTAAGATGCATATTTGACCAATTATATATACTTATATATTATACCCACACCAGGATTGAGCTGAACTGAAATTTTCTGCTTTAAGTGAACACACTTGCATATGTCCTGTATATACATAAGAATATCAGCTTATGACAGGAAGGCGTGCAGAAAACTGTGACATACCCGAGACGGCTGCACTCTTCCGCGGCTGCTCCATTCTGCCTGCACTGCCTGCCCATGCCGCCTCCCACAGCAGCTCCCTGGCTCCCCAGGCCTGGGGAAATGGCAGTGAGGGCACTGCATCTGCAAGGGCTCCAGCTTGGGGTTTGCTGCTTCTGCACCAGCACTGAAGCTGCTTCCCATGAGCTCACGATAATTGCGTGGAGGTATGAAACGAGGCTGCTCTGCCGACAGTCAGTTATGTAGCCTGTCCTTGATCTTTACGTGGGGCTTCCCAGTTGCATGAAGCTGGAGTAGCATATGGTCCCGTGTTTATAAGCATGTTAATGACTGAAATGGGAACCTCTACAACCCATTTTCCTTATAAACTTTAAACTGCAATTTCTTGTTTTTGTTATTGGACACTGCACTCATACGCCGTTAATTTGGCGCATGCTGTTGAGACACACGTGGCCACACTGACCCTGGCCGCTGGGCAAACAAAGCAGCTGCAGACTCACTGATGTACCTGAAATCAGGGTCCAGCCCCTAATCAGAACCAGACAGGACAAGTAAGCTTTCTTACTCATGATCTGCTACAAAAAGTTACCTTTCCGGGTAATAAACACAATGAAAAATTAGTTTAAACGGCATTGACTGCCTGTCCTTACAGGCACAACCACAAACATTTCTCAAAAATAAAACATCAATCAATTTTTGCTCTGTGCTTTTTGAAATACCACTTAAAATGTCTTCATAAATTAAAACGTCTAGTAAGGTCTTGACGATCCTGCAAGAGCTCCTTTGTGTTAAAAATTAGCTGTTTTGCTCTACAAAAAATTGCAGTGGGTAACTCCTTGTAAGTGGTGATATCTCACTTAAAAATACACTTGCCACTTTCAAGAGGGTTAGAGTGGCAAAGTCAGCCAAACTCTGTGATTTACTTAACCAAAATGTATTACAGCTATTTTTGAAAACACAGATACAGGTCTGGTACAGTACTGCACTGAGAACTGCCAACCCAGGTATTCAAATTACAAAGTGAAAAACATTCAAAAAGTAAATCATCTGTATTTATCTCTCCCTACCTAACAATCATGTGGATAATTTCATCGATTTGAAGGTAAGTTTCATAAATGGACAATAATTTGAAAATATCTGCTCTCTTCATGAGAAGCTTAATTCCCACATGTATAAATCATCAGAAAATCATTAATGGGACTGTAATCTTGCAACTGAAAAAAGCTCCTTTTTTTTTATATTTCCTGAATATTCACACATATATAGTAACAATATAGCAAAAAAGTCATGTATATACACATACCACATGTATATTGTGTATACATATATGATCTTTTTTTCTTTCTATATACTGCTTGTCTGCTTTCGAAGTGCAAAAAGAATAAAACTATATCCTAAGAGCTGCTGGTCTGTTCTCAAAAAATGCAAAAATGTTAAGGAAGATATTTAGGAACTGACCTAAATACAATCTCAAAAGGAGTTCCAGGAACGTCACTTACGAACTTTAAGGACAAATATACTAGGTTTTAGTCATTCCAGTACAGCTGGTGAATTTACACTATTACAGTGTGCCTCCCTCAGCCTTCACATTAATGACCACATTTTTCAGTGCAGCTTGAAATTTGTCACGAAGAACTTAATCCAGTAGCAAATTTATTATAAATTTTAAAAAGTCATTGCATCCATTTTTAGGTTATGGTATAAAGTACAGAAAAACAGAAGTTTACATATCTGAGCTTCTGCATCTGTTCTTGAGTAACTTTTCACTTAAAAATAAAACTTGGCAGACAATATACTTGTAATGCAAACCAAATGCATTTGGTATGTTCAGAAAAAAAAAATTAAATTAACAGAGAGAGTTTATTTTGAAACTTATTAATTGAGCATGCACTATTCTTTCTCCCCACAAGATCCCATTTCTCTGTAGGGCCCCCACTTGTTCTTTGGTCGTTCTCAACAACTTACACACACAAACATCCTCCTAATCCCCACCAACAGAACTCAGCCTTGTGGGCCCTCCGCATGGACAAACAAACCAACAGGAAACGTGCCAGAAAAGAGGGAGCAAAGGCTGCAAACTTGAGAGGTTGCAAAGGCACCTGAACCCGCCTGCCAAAAAAGCCAAGGGGAACCAAGTACAAAATCTAAATCTGTATTAACTTTACTGCAAAATCCTCCAGTACTTTTCAGCAATATCCATCCCTAAAGTGATGCTGTCCTCAGGGTGATCCCTGGCAGAACAATCTGTCAAGAAAGGCCAGGACAATGCAAGGTGCCACTGCAGTGAGTTCAAACCCTAAGACACTGGTGGAGACTTTCAGAGACTGGGGTGCAGAACTTTCTATTTTTCAAAATGAATTTTTTTACCTTATGTCCCAAAGAAATACAGAACAAGTTTCACAAGAGGAGCCTTTGAGTATTCCCTGCCTCACAGGGACTTGAGCAAGTCCCAATCTTGCCCTGATTTACAGCAATTTACTGGCATCAAGCAGGCAGTCCCATGTGCTGTGCTCTGACTGGTAACACAGTGGATGACATTACATCACGCTTGTATGTTTTTATTGATAAGATTAAAATAATACGCTGTGTATAACCCTTAAAAAAAAAAACAAAAACAAAAAAAAACAAAACAAAACAAAAAAAAACCCAAAAAAACCCACCAAAAAACCAGTAAGACAAGGCATTTAATGGTCAAGTCTGTGGCCTCTCTGGAGAGGGATGCAGAAATTAGTCTACACTAATGCCTGTACTCCTAAGAGATGCATTAGCACCAAAGGGTCACACATCGGAACAAGGCACTCTGAGGACAGAAAAAGTGCTGTACAACAGGGGAAGGTGTTCACATGCACTCCACTAAAGGGCATATGACTCATTAAGCGCCACAAACAGCCACCTTGAAATTTCAAAGCCCTCCTCCCAGCTGTGGCCATGGAGAACTTCAGTCCTCCTCTAGTCCTCCCTTATTGTAATAGGAATTGCAAGAGTTTTCTCCTTCCTTAGGCTCATCTTAGTGCTGACAAAAAGTGGCCTGTAAGTGTCATTTCAAAAATTATCTCCATTGCTCCACTAGGAAAGCAAACCAGCTTCATTAGTGGTCAATAACAGCACTTAACTGTAATACTGCAGGTAGAACTTCTCCAGAGAATGAAAAGGTGGATGGGATTTATCCACTCTGAGGATGGACATGAGTAATCTACTCTCATGCAAGAAGATGGACAGGAATTATCCACTGTCATATGGGAAGATGGACAGAAGTCACCCGGTCTCATAAAAGACACAATCAGGTAACACTTATTCCAGGAGCCACTGTCTACTGAAGATGTCTGTAATAGAAATCATGCAGAAAAATATCCCTTACCTGTCCGATAGACAAAATTGCCCTCTGTCTCTGATGATGATGGAGACACCAGTTCTTCTTCAAATTCATTGGAACTAAATGAACCAGAATGATTCCTTTGCCTTGTTTTTTCCATCATAGCTGCATTAGTAGCCATGACGTGTCTCAATGAGTCATTTAGGTAACGATTCAGTAAGCTGCTTTTGTATTTGGGGGGTGACACATAATCCTCATTGGCACTTGCTTCTGGTCTCACTCCTGTTTTTATTACTGAACTTTCAGTTTTAATCACAGTGTGATGAACTGGTTTGTTATATCCCCCTTCATTCATGTGGTTTCTTGGAGGATTTTCTCCATCTGAAAACAGAAGGACAAAGATACAGTAATATGTTGAGTACTTAATATTTAACATGATGCTTTCTCAACATGTTTGGAATTGTGATAAATATAACTAAAACTACACAGTAACTTCAGCATTAGACACTGATTTTCATTTTCTTCTGTTCACACATTGCTCATAGTAGTTACCGTGATTCTCAGATGTTACAGCTATTCTAAATTAATTAGCTGTAGAAAACAGTCTTTGACTCTAATTTGTTCATGAGTAACACAAGACAGAAAAAAAAATGAGAAGTGTCTAACTCAACGATAAGCATTTAAAAAGCTGTGTGAATAGGCTGAATTCTTACTATCATAACTTGAAATTTGGTTTGCCTGAAAACCACAGCATATTTAGGTGCATTTGCTTAAACTGTACTCTTGTAATTGTTCTGAAGGGAAGTGAGTAGAAATGTGAGTACAGCCTGAAATTGGAACAGAGATATTTGATATTGAGTACAAATTGAGACATACTCTTCTAAAAATTCACATACAGATTGCTGACAATGTTCTGTAGGATTTGTTCCTGTCATTGTATCTCCATGTCACAACTGTCTAAAAAAAGTACTCCTGACAGAATTAATACAAGAGTTCTATTAAAAATACAGGGTGCTTTAAAAAAAAAAGTCCTGCATTTGTTAATTTGAGTAAGAAAGATAATTCCAGTGCATCCTTTATGGAAAACAGCTGCTAGCAAAATACATCAAATAAATAACAGTAATATTGAGTTTGCCATCTAAGATGCCCCACTAATCAGATTCTCCCTCTAANNCCACTAATCAGATTCTCCCTCTAATGATGTATTTGCTATAGCACTTCCATGAAGGAAAGTAACAGTCAAGTGATCTCTCATTTCTTTATACCAACAAATGTAATCAATTCTTTTCCTTTAATGCAGATTAAAGGAATAGGCTTTCAGAATGTAATGAACTAACAATTATCTTTCTAGCAACAATGAAATATAATAACAGGCAGCCAAATTGCCATCTTGAACAACTTACACAGTCCTGCTTCGCAAGGCTATGTAGTAGCTGGGAGCCAAAAAAGGCACCTAATTCACAAAAAAAAAAAAAAAGTCCATTTGAGCAGAAGAGTGAAAGGACAAAATATTTACTGCAGTCCCAGA
>VZUA01040916.1:0-12128 GCA_013401035.1 Horornis vulcanius
GGGTTACTGATGGTTTATAGCACTGAATGAGCTGCTGTTTGCTTTCACATCAAGCCAAGACTTTTCACTCTCCTACCCAAAAGAGGTTGTTCTATTTTTCATTGTGCTATACAATGTCAAGTTATTAAATATTATGTCAAGTTACTAAACATCATTAGATACAATGAAATGCATTTAAAAAATAAATGTCTCAACAACCCAAATATACCTTTTTTTTGGTGCAATAAAGAATGAAGCAAGCTCTTTTTACAGAAAAAAAATCCCTTTTTAACAGGCCAATGTGCTGCACTTGGTAATGGAGGGGGCAGACACTGCCTGAAGCAAGTGGCACAGAGAGTCTTCTTCCTGGCTTCTTCTGTTCCTGTGCTTGCCATCACCCAAATGCTTACACAGCACTTAGACTACCAAAATTGAAGGAGTGGAAAGTAGAAAAAGAGAGAGAGTGAGATGGATAGGCTAAAAACTAGGAATTTATACATGGAAGGGCTGCTAGTTCCAAAATTATTCTTTCTCTCCATGGCTGTTGCTCCCTCGCTGTTTAACTAATCAAATTGTGAAAGTACTTAAGCAAATGCCAAAATCCCATGATATTTGAAACATGTGTCTTGAAATAAAGCATGTGTTAAAGTGTTTTCTGAAACTGGAATAACAATAATGGAGCTTGGGGAACGTCAGCAATATTCATAAAGGAATTTTACTTTAACATAGTAGAAGGCTGTCATCACTACAGCCCAGCCAGCTCTCTCCAAAGTTACCTTTCCTTTAAATTTACCTTAGAAGAAGCACTCAACACTGAGTGTTAAAAAGGCACTGGCAAATGTGGAAACAGATTCCAGACACCCTGATATGTGAGAATACTAATGCTAGAGCAAAAATGTTGATTATTTCAATTGAATAATGCCCTGGAATAATTTCTCATATCCGAATATTATTTGAAAAATCCTATCATGTTTAGAATAATGGCCTAATCCTGAATAATTCTGGGAATCCTTCATCTCATGAAATTTGTGCTATCACACAACACATAGTGGATCAGAGCCTTTGTGAGCCAGATAAATGACAGAGAAGCAGAGCAGTACACGTGCCAGTCTGTACATGAGAGGCAGCCTTAGCCCAGCAGACAATTTAATCTCATCCACTTTCCAAACCCAGCCTGTATTATTGCAACACTGACTGATGTCTTGCTGTAATAAAGTATCATCCTTAGAAAGGTACATGTTTCTGTTTTATCCCTTTGTTTGTACACAGATTAAAGCATGTTCCCCATTGACTGTAACCTATAATTGAATCAAGGATTCTGTCACTGTCACAGAGAGCAGGATTGGCGCTTGAGTGGTTTATGAGCATAAGCAGCACAATCTGAAGATTAAACTTCATCTTTGATCTTCCGGCTGTGACCATGGATTTTCTGTTGGTAGCATATAGCAAGAAAAATAATAGAAAAAGTCATGAATGAAAGAGCTGGAGAGAAAAAGAGGTTAGCTGTGGATCAAAGACACTTTTGTTTGGTGTGAAATTTTAATACAAACCAGTTAGTTAAAGTACTGGAAGATTTTTACTGGTCAAAATTTTTTCATGTATATGTGTGTGTATATATATNAGCAGCTTTCTTAGTCCTTTAAGCTTCTGAAATCTCAGCACAATTTTGAATGAGGAAAAAATAATTTTCCTGCTCTTTATATGCAAGTCACAGTTTTCTTATGGGTTCCAAAGTACCCACGGCCTCAAAGCACTACCGCACAGCTGCTGCTACATATGTTGCTGCTGAAAGCTAAAACTTGCTGAAATAATCATTCCCAATATTTGAAGAGAACGTGTTTTAGGCATCGCTTGATGCATCTTGTTTCTTCAGGGAGACTGAAGTCACAGCACAAAACAGCAGCTACATCAAAAATTCAGGGTTGATGTGGGCTTTTGTTGTCCCCCCTCTCATCCCCACTCTGGTCTCTGGCAGTGTGAAGGACTGCAAAAAACTGCTTGCATCATAAACCTTTATTTCAGGGTAAGTGATAGGATTGATGTTCACACATAATTGTCCATGTTGGATAGAAGAGCTGTAAATTTTTAATTTGTACATGGAAAAAGGACAGTACATGGAACACAGTGTAAAATGTTAAAAGAAAAAACAAAGGAAGAGGCAGTTTTACACTATTCCACTCTCACAGGATAAAAGATGCATTAAATATAAGCTAGCAGGAACAATCATACATACAGGTAAGATCAAACAAACCATATGGTAACCCTGAGAGACAGATGTCCTTCCCCATTCTTTCACTCCATCAAGATAAATAGCTGCAGTTTGGTTACTCGACTGATGCAAATCAATAAAACTCTATTGAAATCTGCAGCAGTGCTGGGATTTTTTTCTCCATGAATCTGTTTCTCAAGTTAAGCCCGCTATAAAGTATTCAATGAAAGAGTAGTTCAATATGTTTTAAATTTGTTTCTGTGCCCTTTTTTCTCCCTTGGACTTCAATACTGGCAGCTATGACAGACAGTGAGAAAGAAAGAAATGGATCATGGAAAATATTGCTGTTCCAAACAGGGGAAAAAAAAAAAATAATACAAAAGACACGTTAAAAAATTGGAGGGGATGGGGTGAAAATTTTGGTTCTAATGCATCTGAGGCCTTTATTTGTCACAAAGTTAGGAGTGAAACAAAAATGTTGGTTGTGTGTTTGGACCTCACCAGAAGTGGGAAATGCCTAGCTGTTTTTGCAACTTAAACCCTTCAGATTTTATGGCTGGCCACGGCATTCAGAAACTAACTTTAGTTAAGGAGGCTGGAAAATTCCCAGCAGTGTATGGTGCATCTATCTGTCTGTGGTACTTTTACTGCCACTTATCTTTGGAAATAAAGCTGGAAGGTGGAGTCCACACCTGTGCAAAGCCCATGCAAAAACTGTGCAGCACACAAGGTGTGAAAGCATGAGGTTTGTGTGGTGCTGAGGCTGCATAATGCTCCAGTGAACAAAGCTAAATTTAATCCAAGGAGAAAAGGGCTATACACTGTATAGCGAGTCTAGTCACAACATGCTATTGAGGAGGACAATAATAAGGACACAGCATCTGGTGGAAGGAGGGACACAATTACTCTTCTTTTCTTCTCTTTCAAAGACAGCAGCTCTAATTCTCTTCTGACACCATTTTTAATTTCTGGTGCTGCAGTTCTAAGTTTTCAGTGACGCAAACCCAAGGTGTGGCAACATAAATGGCTCCAGCTGTCATTTAGCTCAGTGTGAAGTCTTGATTGTTTTTGAATATGTAATTGCAGCCACAAGGATGGTGAAATCAAATTGGAGTAGAAAGCCACCATCCAAAGACAGAGCCTCTCTACACCAACAGAATCTGTACAGCAGAAAGGCTTTTCCATACAGGCTGATGCAGAGCATAGAAACCCTGCTCTGTGCATTTGAACTCATGGGAAAATGAGCTAACAAATGTTGCTCATGAATATTCATACACATTTTCAAAGGAAGGAATTTATCCATGTTGACATCTCATTTATGTTTGCATTCTGCCAAAGTGTAATCGTGAACAATACAGTACGAACACAATTGAAAGAAAATGTTAAATTGAAGCAATGGCATCTATTAAAAACTCAATTTTTTTTTATTGAAACTATAATCATATCACCCTTCCTCATATATTTAAAAATAAAGAACATAGAATGAAGGGTCTGCATGGGGTATCTTACTGGGACTTCTGACACCTGCAAAATGAACTCATGAGAACAGTGATTCCTAGTCACTTGGAAAAGGCAAGGATTTTGGCTTATTTGGCTTATTTGTGGA
Organism: Horornis vulcanius; assembly: GCA_013401035.1. Taxonomy (NCBI): domain Eukaryota; kingdom Metazoa; phylum Chordata; class Aves; order Passeriformes; family Scotocercidae; genus Horornis; species Horornis vulcanius. The sequence goes on from VZUA01040916.1 coordinate 3,795, forward strand.
CATATTTTCACATTTATAACTGTGGTACACAACCAGATACCAGAGAGCTTTAGTTCCCAAAATTTCAGAAATTTTTCAGTTAAATTCCAGGTTATAGATCAGCATAAATGATTTTATTTTATGTGGACTAATAAGAGTTTCTCTGCTGAAGGCTTTGCATTTGCAGTTTCGTGTGCAGTGGGGTTGTTCTTCTTCATACAAACTTCCTCTGAAGATTTCCAGAATTTGGAAGAACCTAAGCCTGTGCAAGTAACTCACATTTGACATTGTACCTAAATGCAGTGGAACCATCACTGTGTCCTTTCCTTCCTAAACAACTCCCAGAGTTCTCAGAATTTTTGCGGAAGCCACAAATGTGGCTTTATTCAGGGAGTGCAAAATCAGCCCATGCCTATCAATAGCAGACTGACAAAGACTCTTGTTGTGAAGGTGGCTATCTACAGGTTGAATGTAATCTCTGCAAAGATGCATTTGCCAGATGCTTTCCTTTAAATCCATATTCTTAGGACTATATAATGTGGCTGCTACTTAAAGACACCTCTCTTCTGTGCCTTGCAGCTGGAATATGTACTTCAGGTTTGTGCCTGCTGTCAGTCAAAGAAATACTTCCAACTTTTCATAACAAGCTGTAAGTATCTGCAAGTTAAAAAAAAAAAAAAAAAAATAACCACCAAAAAAAACAAGAAAAAGACTGAGAGAGAAGTTAACTAGTTATCTCAAGAAGCGAACTCCGATATATCCCAAGGTTAATGCTGTATAATTAATGGCATTACCAAATGAAGCTGAAAGTGTAGAGTCTGCAAAAGGCTAATAACAAGGATTAGATATGCACTCTCTTTTTCATTCATTACAGTTTCTTGTGAGCCTAATTGAAGGAGGGTTTTTCCACATGACATTTTCAAATGTGACTCTGATCAGTGGCAGAGAGTGCATGTGCCCTATGGAAAAACTTCTTGCAATGTGTTGCTAGGGAAAAAAAAAAAAAAAAAANTTGCTCTACTCTTTTTTGATTAAAGTTGGGGCTGGATGTGTTACATTAGAAAACTGGGAGAAGCATTTTCAGCTGGACAGGCACAGCGACCATATGCATTTTTCTCTCTAGGATTACACTCAGTAAGATTTCATTAATGGAAACAGACATATTGCCAAAATAACCTGCTAAATATATCAAGTTTGCTTCGAAGCCTGTAAAACAATGGAATGTAGACAAATGCTGGAAAACAATTTTAAATGAATCCTTCTGGCATTAGATTATGCTGTGATAAAAATCCACTTTAACAAGTAGGTCAGACTACAGCTGCTAAAAGTAAGCAAACTGCAACAGAGGCAATGGTTTTAAACACTATCAAAATGATTTTGGATTAATTGCCTTCCTGCTGTTGGTAAAGGTTATTTATAGAATATACTTTAAAATAGAAAGAACCTGAATATCTCTAATCTCCTGCTAACCTTCTACAGCAAATAGCAAAGCATCAGCTCTGTGTCCATTTCTGAATCCAGTTTTTAATTATAACTTTTTCATGTTTACATGAACTTTGGTTTGCTTTTCAAAAACCTCACAAACAATTCCTGCAGCTGACCTGTGTGTAGTGCTGAATTTCTCCATAAAGTGAGTATTGATGAGCTGAAAAGTTCAGTGAACAGGAAAATTCTGCTGCTTTTATTGCCAGTGTGACAGGTTACTTTATTACCATGCCTTTCACAGCAATTTAACAGTTACCCTGGTAACAGATTCAGTGAGGTAATGGGATCAGAGGCATTAGAGGGGAGGAAAGGCTAGCGACAAGAGAAAACCATCTGCTGGCTTATGTTCTCAGGGCTGTTTGCTCACTGCGAGCTTCTGACAATCATTGTACTTGGATGTAAATGAAGCAGGTTAAACCACAGGCCTGCCCTATTTAGCCGTACTCTGGTGATTTGTCTTTCTAATTCTATTGAAATAATAATCAGGATTTGTTTCTGATTAATTAACTAACCTTTTGGTAAAAAGATTAGATAACGAAATTGCTGCCTATTCAGAGATAATGAGATTTTTATTACTCTGTCAAAGGGAAAGAAAAAAAAAAAGTACATTTATGTGTCACCAGCCACCATGTCAAGGGAGAAAAATAAAGATTTAAATCTTTATGTCAGACATTTATTTCCTCCACAGATTAAGTGCATATTGTATCCTATGGGTGCACATAATCATATTTAAAATTTTTCAGAAGGCCTTTTAAAACACCAAATAAAACACAAAATATATTTAAACCATTATGTACTTGTCATTTATTTGTTCCGAAAAGAATTCTCTTTATGGAAAAGAAATCCTTGATGATTCAGAAATCTACCTGTACTATGTGGGTATATTTATGTAAGTGCAAAAATGTGAAGAAAGCAGTAAAATTTTGGTGTGAGCACTATAGAGTGACATATGTAAGTAGATTGCTATTATATCTTGCCTGACAAAGTAGTTACAGTAGAAAATGCTTTTACATATAGAAGATTTACCTGTGTGTTTTAAACACCATGCAGGATACTGGAATGATTTATAATTAAATAAGAAATATTATCAAATCATGGCTTTTAGAGTCTCCTCATGAAAGGCTCCTTGGGAAGGCACAGCTGCCTCCTTTGGTGAGTGACCCAGACCCGCAGAAGGTGCCTGCCAGAACACAGTGGCTGGGCTGCAGCCCACTCAGCCCCTGCCCAACACCACCTCGTTCATCGTCATGGTCACCCCTGGCAGGGGACACAAAACACCTGAATACTTGCTCCTGGGACCACTAAGCCAGTACAGCTGTGAAATATGTTATCCCAACACTGGTGGCACAGCTGCGGGGCCATCGGCCATGTGCTGCACCAGGGGTGTACAGGCAAACTCCTGGTGATAGAAATGGGACGAATGCAGAGTTTTTGCTGTGGCTTACCCACTGCAAGAAGAGCTTTGTGCTCTGCTGGCTGTCAAGACAGCAACTGCGATTTGTTAATTAATAGATCTCTACAAACAATTGTGATGAGAGCATTTGCTGTCATGCGTACAAAGCAAGAGGAAATATAGGACACAGCAGAGCATTTTGTTGCAGTGGAGTTAATGAATGCACTCTCAGATTTGAGGTGACACTTACATTGGTGGCTTTTGGTTTGCTTCATTACTTTTACTTTTACATGTTAACATGAAAGGCTTTCATATGCTGAAAGTCCTTGCTTTTCCCCAGCAGTATATATAGCTGAAAGCCAGCCAGAAGAGCGACCCAGTTAGAGAAAATGTCTTTGGTAAAGAGATCTGATGCTGAGCATATTCCTCCCCTGTTCCCTTAGGGGAACCTCATAGTTTTTCCAGTTGCTGATTACCATGTATGGCCAGCATTTCTCCCTTTCTGACAAGCTTTCCAGTATTGCAGCCATGACAAAGGATGCTTTTTTCCACCAACAGAAAATTGTATCCCCTTTTCCTGTCCTCCAAAAATTCTTGCTGCAGGTTTTTGACCCCTGATAGCCAAAATCACTCAAAAGGCAAGCAAGACTTTTGGCTCAGTGCCAGCGGTAAAGCTCTGCTCTCCGTCAGTTCTTTCCCTCCACCCATATGAAATTTAGATTTAACATTAGTAATTATTATTAAAATTAACAAAATATTATCAGAGTATCTCAGCTAAGGAGAATAACTATAGTTTTCCTTTTCCCCGACAATGACATCTGCAGCTCGACATTTTCATGAAATGTCTATACTTAACAAAAACATTACTTCATTTTCATGGTATTTCTTTTGTGCCTACGAGCAATCCTGTAATTGTTCACTTCAATTACAACATTACTATTTTATACTGAAACCCATTTTATCTGCATGCCAGCTTTTTATTTGTTTTACCAACTATATCTATTTCCATTACTGCAAGGCTGATGGTTTGTCTCAAGAGGAAATCAAATCCATTAATTCAGAAATTTCAAGCACGACTGCCTCTGCCATAAGCAGCATTTCTTATGCTAATGGCAAATGTGCTGAGACTGAAAAGAACTGACAGAGCTCTGTTTTTTATCATAACTTAAGCATTTATGTAAAAAGGCAAATCCAATAGTACTAGGAAACTATAAGTGTTATTATATATAATTCACTTTACTGAGAACTGCATACAGCCTGGTTTGCAACTGTGTCTTAAATCATGCTGTTTGTGGTTTTAGCTCGCTTGACATTTGGGGTCTGCTTTTGATCTGAGGTACCTCAATGAAAATCTGCCATTGTTCATCTAGCAACAATACAACTATTTCAGATTTACCACAGACAAATGGAGATCAGGATATGTTCAGCTTGCTTATTGTATTTCATCTCAAAATCACAGCATCTTAAACTAGCTTTGGACTCTGTGTTTACAGAAAATGCATTATAGAAGTAGGACACCTTTTATTCCCAGCCACAAAAAATAGCCATTTCAAAACTAATTTAAGTATCGCAGGAAGCTGCATCCTTCCAACACCATACAGAAATAAATGCAACCCCCACTTCCCACTGCCTCCTCATTTAATGCACTTAGTCCTGTTGTATCACATGGGCTGTGTTCAATTAGATAGCTTAACAAGATAAACTCTGACTTTGACCCAGAAAAAGCAAACCAGATTGCTGCTGAATTCTATGTAAGCTTTTCCAGGCTTTGTGACCTGTTTATGTCAATGAAAAATGCAAGAGATCCTTATCGTGGGGACCAAATTAGTTTCTGAGGGTTTGGGTTTTTCTTAATATATGTGTGCACAGACAGAATGTACAAGAAAACCGTGCCATTCTTGCCCTTCATTTTTGCAGCAAAACCCTTTAGTGCTGTAAATCAGATCTCATTGGGAGATCTTATACCCTGGCCGCTGATAAGCTGTTGAGAAGTAGACAGGGCTTTTAGGAATTGCTGAACCATGAAGCTGACCTGCTTAGTGTTTTGTTGTAGGCTATTAAATCCAGGATTGGTGTTTTAAGATGATTCTGCTTTCTTCTTCCCTTGGCCTGGTTAAGCAACTCTACCCCCACCTCATTATTTAGCTGATTAAAATAAAAACTAAAATGAGAAACCTGCTGTTTGAAAATCCTTCCTTCACCCATCAAATTAATGAGAGTGACTTATGTTGACGTAGTTTGTGGCCTTAGAAATTTGACACTAATTTTGCAACTGAGAAAAGATTTACAAACTGTACACACCACTCAGCTTTGGTGGCAGTGGAATGACATTCTTTTCTCCAAAAACAAGTTCTACATTTTTGTAAACGTGTGTTATTTGGTTGCCTCATTGCAAATGGATCCCAGTTGGGTAATATGACTTCTTCCCACTAGCATATTGCCAATTATGCACCAAAAGACCAAGGAAAAAAGATTATATTTCAGCTGGAGTGCTTTCATTTTCCAATTTTTTCAAGTGTAGTAAAGATGTTTTGCACTGTACCTGTTACTGCCTAGTTAGAAACACGCTGGTTCTTTGCACATCTCTTTCATACTGAGAGAGAAATTAAATGTACCCTTTTATTTTTTTCTCTGTTTGACAAGTGTTAACAAGTGCAGCATTTGAGAAAACTCAACCAAATACAGCTCTGTAGCTGTTGCTACTAAATAAAGCAAAAGCCACCTGGTGACAAAGTTCACTGGGGCGTCATTTCTTTGTGTGGCTGAAAGAAAGAGAAGAAGAGAGGAAAAAGGACTCACATACTCATTGAAGTAAATCTCATTGAATCACACTCAGGAGAGAAAACCATAATGCATATGTTGTGTGTGCGTGTATATATCTATATCGATCTAGCTCTAGCTCTAGCTCTATCTATCTCTATCTCTATCTCTGTCTCTATCTCTATCTCTATCTCTATCTCTATCTCTATATCTCTATCTCTATCTCTGTCTATCTCTATCATCTATCTCTATCTATCTATAGCTATATCTATCTATCTATATCTATATCTNAAAGTATTTTAAACTATACATCACTTTGTTATAAAATGCAATTTTTTTGAAGTCAGACATGCTTTTTATCACAAATATGCTTTTATCTCCATTTTTTTTTGGACCTCTAATGTAAGTTCAATTGCTATTTCACATGATCACTCTGTTTATTTTGGGATTTTTTTAATGACTTAGGAAATTTGAGATCTCATTATAATAGGTTTTTTTTAATGAAGATGTCTGTTTTTAGTTTTCTCACAGTCAAAAGGAAAGGTGTGAGAAGCAAAAGAATCACGAATCAATAGGGGCCATCACATTAGAATGAAAAAGGAATTAATCTGTATATCATATATGCAAGTTTTTATGCTTTTCAGGAATGAAATTTAATTACTGTGCAACCTTTCTCCCTGTCTGTTCATCTATTGTTCTTTTTGTAATTGCTCATTTATTACTTTTAACACAGACAAAGAATCAAGTTGAAAATTCAGCACCAGTATCCTGGCCATATCCTTAACACTGGTTCTCTTTATAATTTCAACAGCTGTGCATGTGACTGCTGATATTTCCCACATTCTAGGGCAGCAAAATTTGTTTTCCTCCATGTATTTTATAGGCTCACATTTCACTATAAGCCTTATGTGTGTATTCAAGCTTGAGATGATGAACAGGCTTTTAGGGCAGTCAGATCACAAGGTTAAAGGTTTGTTGTTCAGGATTTTAAAACAGCGTTCCCACAACTGCTGCTCAATTTGCTGCTGTGTCCTATCTACAAAATAGCAAAATAATAACTCTATTAGAAAGTAGCACTATGTCCTGGTGTGGGACTACTTCTACTCTGGCTGGAAAAAGGAACAGAGTAGCTTGCTACTGAAAAATCGTGTGAGAATACTGCAGTGAAATCCAGATTATTTCCACGGTAATTACTGATTTCTAGTACCAAGCTATTAATATTTGTGCTAATACTACATAAACTACATGCCTTTAGAACACCAATAGTTTTTTCTAATGATTCTTTCCAGTTTAGATACTGTTTTCATCCATTAATCCACTGCCTTCTGATCAACACTTGCTGATTCAGAAATGACCTGTTTAATTAGAAACACATTTGTATATAATTTAAATCAGAAAAAGAATAATGAGGTTCCTTACACTTTTTTCAACATATTCAACTAAAGAGAGAGCCTATTTGCACCCAGGGAACCCCCCAAAGTGTCCCACATTTGTCCTAAAGTGTCCGACACTCTGGGTGTGATTCAGCTCATGATTTTAGACACAAAAGTTTGACATCCTGCATTGGTCACCCAGTAATTGGAAAAAGACACAAATATTTTGAAGTGGAGGTTTACTCCCTGTGCTTTTCCTCCTTGGTTAGAGATGAAGCAATAATAGCTAGCCTACAGCAGGCAGATAAATTCAGTTTGGGAGTGAATCCCACTCTGTTACCTGGGGTGTGTGAGCCATGTGGCTAAAACAGCTTTCAGTGGGGCTGAGTGTGATCATTGTATTAGGATGACCTGAACTAATGCCTTTGTGGTGCTCCTATCCTAATTTAAATTGCTCATTTCCCCTTACTCTGCCCTTTGGAACTCTTAAAATATCTTTTTCTAGCCTAAATACAACTTCTGAAAAGTAATGCATGAGAATATCAGTTTGCTCAGTTGATCAGCAGTGACCAGTCATCTGTAAAGCCATTTAGATAGTATCTGAGAGGTCTGTTCTCAGATCAGTGCACAAATGGAATTCCCATTAATAATAATACAAGTTATGAACAAGCATGAAAGTAAAGAAACTCCCTAATTAGAGATAATGAAACACCAGTCTGTTAGAGTTCTGAAAGGTAGTGGCACCCATACTTACTTTGAAATAAAATAAACACAAAACTAAAAATGAAATATTAAGCCAATAAAATTAAGGAAAAGTAACTTGGAGGATGAAGTTCTATGCACCCCTGCAGTCCCTTCATGAAGGCATATGCAGATTTTACTGTTGCAAATATCTTCTTTGCAAGCATTCACTTCGAAAGATAAATTGGAAAAGAATATATGTGAACTTAAATATGTCTTCTTTGCTCAACAAAAGCTCATGAAAGAGGAAAACCCAGGGAATTTATGTCAGCACACAGGGAGTTCCTGATGGTTGACTTCATTTCCAGATACTGCTGGATCCATGCTCACTCAATAATCGCTCTAATTAATTTTATTTACTGTTTTTCGATAATTGCTTTTATCCCAGCTATTTGTTTGTGAGTGCTCCTTTGGACATGAATTTCTGTAAGATCACCATGAACGCCTCATGGTCCAGTTAGGCCAACTTATTTCTATTTTGGCTTAAAGAAGACTTTTTCCTCAGTAGGGTTTGATATTCATTATATTTAGTATATTTACAGAATACAGCCTCCATGTCTTAGGCTGAGGAAGCCAAATGGTTTTTAGCAGTCTCGTGTCAGA
>VZUA01040918.1:0-14838 GCA_013401035.1 Horornis vulcanius
AGAAGCACTTTGTAAAGTATGAACTATTTGTGATCAAAGCCAGTGTGACTCTGAATGTCCAGCTCCTCTTCTTTGGACTTGTGATAGCAGCCTCAGATTCACCTTGAAAATGGGACCTGTGATCTTTCATATGTTCTTATTTCGTTCTTAAATTAGGCTAATGCACCCTGTTCCAGCCGATGCAATTATTAACAAACCTGGGCAATTATGGCATCTATTGTACAGACGTTCTGTGCTCCTTGCTAGGAAAAACACACTTTTAATAAACAAATCCACTTTGACAACCTGTCAAGGACTTTTCTAAAGCAAAATTGAAAGAGTCACCTCAGTGACCTTTCTTTTTTGTTCCGTTGTGTTTGGGTTTTTTACGTGGTCTTGCAAGAGCACAGCAGTTGCAGCTGGAGGTTCAGGCCTGGTTTTACAGGGCAGGGGAGTGGAGGAAAGCAGGGAGGGGATCAGAAGGGCTGGATCCCCCCACCAGCATCCCCTGCCCTGCTGTGTAGTGCAGAGCAGGATCCTCCCAGGCACAGGCTGCATCTGGCCTTGCAGAAGCTCTAGGAAAAGCTCAGCTCTCTTGGTTGGTTCAGCTGTTTTACTTTTTAATTTCTTCTTTTTTTTTTTTTTTGAATGAGAAAAAGCCCTGAAAGTTCTGGCACAAATTCTCAATGCTTTCTTTTATTCCACATGTGACAAACGTACGTGGTTGCTCAGCCTGGGTAGGATCCACTCCATCGTAGGCTGCCACCAGGAGTTCAAGGCAGATCTTAAATCCTACTTAAACCTCCCTCTCCAGCAGATCAGCTTTGTTTGGCTCTGGGCACAGGAGTGGGAAGGAGTGTGTTATATTCAGTACTAGAAGTTAAATTGCACGGAAGGAAAATCAGCCAGGATTGTTTTCTCACTGCATTATCAGAAGTGTGTGAAGGTTTGGCCAATGGAGGGTTGTGCTAACTGGAAATATTCCTGTGTGTCACATCACCCAGGGAGGAAAGGCAGGAGGAGAGAGATGGTTTCCTGCCTCTGCCAGACATTCCTTGCTCCCTGGGTGTCTCAACAGATTGTTCTTCCCCTGCTACCTGGGGACTGAGAGACACAGGGCACCTCTGAAAGTGAATTCCCAGGAAAGTGGGTAACCACAGAATCACTGGATCAGCCAGGCTGGAAGGAGCACAGTGGCTCATCAGGCCCACTTCTTTCTGTGGAAATACTTGAATCCAAATGATTGTTAATCTCCATGTGAGGTGAGCAGTGAGTTTTCCCAAGCTGAGTTTCAGAGCTAATCCCCTGTAACCACTGCCATTATCTGGGTGCTGTGTCTCCTCCCCAGCTATGCTGTGGCACTGGGCACATCTGTCCCTCCCCACAGGAAGCTGGATCACCTCACTGCCTCCTGGGCTGTGCTGGGCAGCTTCTGGGAGCAGCAGTTAACATTTCTGTCTTTTCTAGTGCATCCTCTGAGCTGCTGGTGTGACAGTAGCGGCTTCTCCAAGGATACGGTGTCCAAAATCAGATTAAAACCCCTTTCCTTGCCCTGACAGCCCCCAGGGTGTGATGAGGGATCTGCCTGTGGCATGGGTTGTTTATATGAACACAATTCCGTGGGGGAATAGCCCATGGTCCAGGGCAGGCCCAAAGCAGGAGGAAGAGGAGCAGGGCTGTGCTGCTGAGGGCTCTGCTCTGACCAGACAGGTGGGTTTGGGACTTGGAAACGTTAAAGCATCAGAGCAATAATTACTAATTATTACAGTAACACTATTCCAGAGCATTCAGCACTGCAGGGAGAGCTGTGTGTGGTGACACAGTGGCACAGACACTGGGAACAGGCTGCAGGCCCAGGCCCTGGCTGTGTGGGCAGGTGTGAGCCATGCCTCCATCCAGGAATGCTGCCTCAGAACGCTGTGTGGGTGTCTTGGATGGCTTGAATGTGGCTGCAGTTTTTGCTGGCAAAATTAGCCTTGCTGAGTGAAGTGAGCTGCTTCCATGGCATAAAGATCATTTTGGATGGGCTCCTGGGCTCCTCCCAGCTCTCCTCAGCAGAGCAGGAAGAGGCAGATGTGACGTGTTTGTCACGTCAAATGACAAAATGAGGCAGATGTAACCCTCAGTTACAGGTCTTTATCCATGGGATTTGTAGAAATAATTGACAGGATGTTCATGGCAGTTCCTTTGTATGTTGAAAGCAACGACTATTAGTGGAGTTTGTGTTTGTATCGTGTTGATACCCAGATTGAAGCTCTTTGTGGGAAGACTTGGGGCACAGCCACGTTGGTTTCAGCACATTCTGGCAGGAGAATATTTCTGTTGGTCTAACTTCGACCTGTCTCAACAGAACTGTCATGTACAAAGGTGCCTTTATCAGAGATGGCTAAAAAGATGCCAAAATTGTGGATGGACCAATCTCTAGGTCCTTGGATTAATTTACTTCTTTTTTGACATTATACAGTTGCAGCATTTGTCATTCTGTCTGTTTGAATTTTTGTAGTTCTCTGTGGTTTTTTTTTAACGGGTCAAATGGGGAAGAAGCTATTTTGGAATTGAGAAGCTGGACTGGAGCAGTTGAGGTGAGGCTGGAGCACATCCCAGTGCTCTGCTCTGCATGCCATGGGAAAGGTGCATTGCTGAGCAGAGCACAGAGGGGACAGAGATTGTCCCAGAGCTATGAGCTGTCACTGTTGGACACGAAATAAAGAGCTTGACTCCAGTTCCAGGTAGAAGAAAGATCAGGAGGTTTTATTTACAATTCATCCAGCCTCTTTATAACATGCTGTGCTAAAAAGGCACATTATTGGTCCATAGAATGGACACCTCTCTCCATTGGTTAAATAACAGAAACAACAGCTGGGAGAGGGGTTGTTACGAGAACTTAGAAATGTTATGAGAAGAAAAAAGGTTATTTACAGGAACTGTCCTTGAAAGAAAACTCTCCCAAGAAATCTTCCCAAGAGAAGAAAATCACCCACTGACGGGCTGAAAACCTTACAGACTCACAAATATCAGGCCCACAGTGAGCAGGCATGAGGAGACATCTGAGTATTGAAGCTGGGCTGGTTTGGAAGGTCACAGTCACAGCCATGGATATCAGGGATCAAGTTGCAGCAAGCCCTTCAGTTTTCCTCAGGTGTGGAGTCTCACTGAGCAGGTGGCAGCCTTGGCTGGCTCTGGGGCTGGGATCCTCAGCAGTTCATGTGACTTCTGCGCTCTGAATTTTAATCCAGAGTGGGGATAAATACTGTTCATCCTCTTTGCTGCTTGGTCTATAACCTGTGCAGGTGGTCACAAGGAGCTCTGAGCCAGGCTTTGAGCCTCACTTTCTGGAGCTGGTCTTGCCTTTGCTCATTTTCATAATCCACCCTGAGGATTTTTGTGTCCAGCTTCACTGATGTAGGATTTGCTTAACCTTTGAAAAAAATTTTTTTTTGCTTTTATACTTCAAGCCAGACACCTCCAGGACTTCTCCTGATGCTGCTGCTTAGTTTGTCTGAGTGGATTGTAATCCCATGTAGCAAATGTGACTCCTGCAAGGGGCTCCCTTTTCTCTTAGAGCCTTTTGGAAGCTGTTGGCAGAGCCAGGGTTAAAGCCACGGGTGCAGGGGACAGGAAGACCAGGCAGAGGGACAGTTTTCGTTGCATGACAAAGGCTGCCTTTCAACTGTGTTTTTTGTCATGAGCTACAAATCAGAGTTAGCCAGATCCTTGTGACCAGTGCAAATGAATCCAAGTGTGTGTGAAGGATCTTCCAAGCTCTTCCAAAGTTCTCCAGGGTTAGGACTGGGCTGCAGAGAGGCTGATGCAGCAAACATAACCCTCCATGGATGGATTTTGACAGTGGGTTGCCATCACACAGCAGCCTGGTGTTTGCTGTCTGTCCCTCCCAGCTCCAGGGGGTGACAGTTCCAATCAGGACACTCTCCTCACATCTTGGGTGCACTGTCCCCGTGCTGAACATGCCAGAAGGGACAAAGGCAATCCCTGAATCAGTCTGCTTTGAGGATTATTTCCTAAAGTATCCATGTTCCTTACACCAAGGGCCACTCTGCTAAGCCCTGCTAAGGTGCAGTGGGATCCCATTGTCTTCCCAGCTCAGTGAACTTCTGGAATGTCACCTAATTTGGATTTGTCCAGTGAGAGGAATTCTGATCACATCTGCTGCAAGGATAACCTGCTGGACATGCAAACAGGGATTTACTCTGCCTTTACAGAAAGATATGTCTCTAACTCCTACCTCTGTGCACCGAAGTCAGCTGTGAATGGCATCCTTGTGCTGGGCATGAAAGGATGGGTCATGGAGAGGAGCAGTGCTCTGGTCAGTCATGGGGCTCCTGATAAGAAGCAGACATCGGGCTGAGCTGCTGGAATTTCTTACTGGGATGATCTACTTGCTAAATTATCCTTCTGCCCAGCAGAGGATGGGAGATGGCAGTTCCCTGCTCCAAGGGAGGTCTCCTGGTCCCATTTTACATTGTTGCTGTCTCCTTGATCACATCCTCGGTGGGGCTGTGGAGTCCTTTTGTTCTCTGCTCTACTTTCCAGCATTTTTGTTGCTCTAGCAACACTTCCAGCCCCAAAGCAGCGGGATCCTGGTGCTAACACAATGCTGCATTTGAAAGAAGGAAGCAGAGCACGACAGGTGATCTCCAGCTTTTGTATGGAATGGCTGTGCCTTGAGATGGGAGGATGAATGGCAGGTTGTGATATCTTATTGTCTTGCAACTGGCATTGCTTTTGTCGTAAAAGGTGAGAAACAGTCTTGTGTTACTGCCACAGCTGTGGCTTGTAAAGTTGCTGTATTATTTTCCTTGTGTGGAGTAGGACAGCACTGGTTTGAGTGGGGCTGTGGGAGTCAGGCCCATGGCAGGCAGCTCCTTTCTGGGCAAATAAATAATGTTTTCCATGCTCAGCAACTCCAGCAGCTTTGCAGGCTCCTCCCCAAAGCTGTGCTGCCACTGGACTGTCCTTACAGCATGGGTGCACTGACCTGCTGGTCATCTGCACGTCTGGAGGGGGAAGGAAAAGGGTCCACGTTTCAAATCAGAAAACTGCAGGTATTGTGTGAAAATCTTTCTGGTTTCCTGCAAAACTCAGGAGCCACTGGTGCTCTGCAGTGCGGTTTGTGGGATCCTGTCAGCTGCTTTGGCATTTTGTAGCTTCTCTATAAATGGTGAGAGTGATACAGGAAGATGGATTTAACAGCTTTTTTTTTTCTCCTGAGTGCTCTCCCATGCTTTGCCATGGTGCTGCAGACAAGGCTGGCAGTGTAAAAGCCACCTGTAGGTGCTCTGTGGGTAAGAAGAGAAGAAATCCTTTTGAGATTTTGGGCACAGCTTCCCACAGCTTCCTCTGGCCCAGCCACTGCTGAAGGGTCCTGAGTGCACTGTGTGGTGATGGAAGTGAAAACCTCAAGAAGTCTGTCTCAACTTCACATACAGTTGAAATAATGCATTATCTGCTGCCTTTCACCCAGCCTTCCCTCCCAGACCACTGAATGGTATTGAAGACTTGGATGTTTAGAATGTATCCTCAGATACATGAATTTTGTGGCAAATGGAGTATGAAGATGGAGTATCAGCTGTGGGATTGATCTCGTTTCCAGTGGGTCACCCCTTTTTATTTAGATAATAGGCTCAAAATCTTGGTTTTTTCAAGCTGGTATGATTGCAGATACTCAGTCTACAGGATTTGGTCATCATTATACAAACATTTCCCTTCCTGGGAAAAAAAATGGAAGGATATTCCCAAGTCATTCCTTTTCCTCCCTTCTAAAAAAGGGCACTTTCCACCTTTTGGGCCCCTGGCAGGCAGCCTAGATGGGGTCGCTGTGGTGTGGTGGTGGAGCTGCCCCAAACCTGACGAGTCTGGGACACTTCTGTGGCAATGAAAGCTTCACAGGGACTTGGATTTACAGTGCTTGGGCAGCTTTTGAGTGCCTTGGTTATATCCTCCTGTGGTGAACTCCTGATGTGGAGGAGACACAGCTGCACCACCCTTCTCCAGCAGCACGAGCAGGGTTATTGAAATGTTGCTGTTCTTTTGGTACTTTTGGGCTGTTTCCATGAGTTGTGCAAGAATGCATGGACAAACAGGGAAGTTTCTAGAACTAGATGGAAGATTGTGATTGCCCTTGCAGTGATAGATAGAAGATAGATAGATAGATAGATAGATAGATAGATAGATAGATAGATAGATAGATGGATGTTACCATTGCACTGGGCTGGCATTCCAGCTGTGTGCTCAGATTGCTGCAAATTAAATAGGCAATTTTTATCTCTTTTCATATAAATGAGCCTGTAAAAGGAGTCTGCACTGAGAGCATAAAATGCCTCCATGAGTTTTCAGCTGGTTTTCTTTGGTTTGCTGTTGGCACCGCTGGTTTTAAAGCCTCTGGGTCACACTGAAATGCTCAAGAGGAGCCTTTGGCTCATGTCCTTGTATCATGTTTAGGCCATTAGAAAGCAAGGAAGTGCATTTCCTGGGATGAAATTATTAATTGTACACCTCGAGTACAGAGGTCGCAGTAGGGAGATAAGAGGTGCCAATAATTTGCTGTCTTGGTGGTGTTAAACACATTTTTGTTGGGGTTTGAGGCTCCTGGTGAGCAGCAAGGTGTTTTCCAGGACTGGGGAGTGTTTTGCCCTGCTCTGCTTTTTCCATACAAGTCATTGTTCAAAGGAGAAGGGTTTTGCTTCCTTCTCTCCCTCTCATCATCTTCATCCAGCTGCCACTCATGCTACTCCTGAGAGATGAGGAGTGTCGGGGGTGGATTTCAGCACATCACCTTCTATCTCCTGTGCTGTAAATTAGTGATAGCCACCACACTGTTCTGCAGGAATCCCCCTGACCTGGCTGCTCTTCCAGCCAGTTTGAAGGCTGGGTCGGTTTTTAAATGATGATATTTTAAAATTTGAGAACAGCTTTGATTTATTGACCTGCTGCCTCCACAAATCGATCTGTCTGGGCTGGCATCTGCAGATAAGAGGCTGTCGAGTAATTGCCTATTATTGACTGATTGCCAGCTTGGGCTGTTGGCTTGCAGAAGAATCAATAGTAGTCAATCATCAAAGTCTAAACTCTCAGGAAGTGTGACTGGTTAGCAGATTAGGAATGACAGGTCAGGATAACTCCATGGTTGCTCTCCCACCTTCACCTGTGGGTGTAATGCTGCTGTGGAGGAGGAAGTGTGGGACATCTCTTCCTCCATCAAGACTTTTCCACATCTGCCTTCTCCAAAGTCTGGGGTTTTCTTTGCAGGACTTTTCAGGGTTGGATCTCACCTGGCTCTAGAGCTTCCCTGGAGGAGCTGGGGCAGGCCCAGCAGCACCTGACATCCGTGGGAGGCGAGGGCAGGGTGAAGTGCAGCCATCAGTCATTAAGTCCCTGAAGGATGGAGCAGGGAGGGGTGGCTGAACAGCCTGTGCTCTGACACATCCAAACCAACCAGTTTGGATGCTTTATAAATAAAACAAAGCCTCTATTTTAATGCATGGTAACAGAGATTCCCTTTCTGGGGGTGATTCTATTTAGGTGACAACAGAGCAAAATATCCAGTGTCACCATAGGTTTTATCATTTCTTGCGGGGACGGTCGCTATGGTGAGCGTTCCTTGTCAAAAGCAGCCATTGCCCTTCCTTAACACTCTCCTGACATCCTGCCTTTTTGTGGATTCACTTGTAGGGCTTAAAACATTCAAGGGGCTTCATGGCATCAGAGACACTCAAGACTTTTTGAAAAATAAATACATGTTTAGGTGGTTGCAATGGCCAGGGTGAAGCGTGGCGCTGGATCTGGGAAGTGATCTCAGACCTTGGGCTGCAGCCCCCTCGGGGTTTTTTCTCCCTGGGCTCAGAGGTTGTGATTTTTCCCTGGACTCAGGGGTTGCAGTCTGGTCTCTGCGTGTCCTAGACTCAAGCTGGGTTTAAAACTTGAAATAAGAGCCTTTGGGGGGAGGGGGAGGCTTGGATCTCTTTCAGCTACAAAGAGCAATTAAGCAAC
This sequence comes from Horornis vulcanius, assembly GCA_013401035.1. Taxonomy (NCBI): domain Eukaryota; kingdom Metazoa; phylum Chordata; class Aves; order Passeriformes; family Scotocercidae; genus Horornis; species Horornis vulcanius. The sequence continues at coordinate 7,987 of VZUA01040918.1, forward strand.
AGGACATAAAGTAGATAAATGGGAAGGGGAAGGGCAGAACCCTGGAATATGAGAAGATGAAAATGGAAGAAACTATTTCTGCAGTGTATTTTTTCCTTAGTTTTGGAGCTTTATTTTCACCAGGAAGGCTTTGAATTGAGGTACATCATTTGAGATGAGGGAGAAATATCTCAAACAGAGCAGTTTAATCTACAGTGGTCTAGGAGAGAATGGACAAGATTACTTGAACAGCCTTGTTTAGATACTGGATTTGTTGTCTACCGGCAAATCCTCATTTGCATGGGTCCTTAATCTGTGGAGTTAAATGTGTCTCAGGATCTGTTACCAACTGTGATGCAGAGTTGAGAACTAGATTTTTAAAGCTGTTCCTTTTTGTTTGAATGTTTCCCCTCCCCTCCCCCTCCCTTGCACCCCAAATGATCTTCCTGATTTTTTTCTGAAAAGCAAAGATGAGCCAACAAGTGATGCAAAAGGCAAAATCTGCCAGCGAGAAGAAGGTATTTTTGAGTCCAGATTCAGTGGATGAACTGTCCACCAGGCTGTAGGGAAAAGCCAAGGTCAGACATTTCAAAGGAGTGCAGGGAAGCCACCGCCCCCCCTCCTTCCTGAAAGGGGCCATGGACGTCAAATCTTTCAACCTCCTTGGAGCTGGAGGCTTGGCCAGAGATCCTTTGTGGAGCCCTGGGAAGGGCTTTAGCCCTTGGTTTGGGGGCTGCTCGCTCTGCCTGGAGCCCTGAAATGGCATTTCCTCATGTGTGCAGCAGCCCTCACTCATGAAATGGATGCAAGTGCTGAAAAAGCTCCCGCGTGAGCATGCTCACTGGAAGATTAATCCTTTAGAGGGAGTTGGAGAGTTAAGCTACTGTAATTTCTCTGCAGTTGGCTGCAGTAAACAACTGCTCTAAAGACACGAGGAAAAAAATTGACGGAGGTATATGGCATTAATGTACATATCTTTTTGTGTTTCTCCTTTCAGGTTGAGGGTTTGAGAAAGGTTTTTTCTCTAAGAGCCGGGGAAGAGGGAGCTGTGTAATGATTTTATGGGTGACCTTCATGTTGTGGTTTCTTTTTCTCCTCCAGGCCAAAGTAATCCTATTTCTGTGCAAGGCCATACTGAGGCTCGTGCTGACTTTCTAGAGCTGGGGTAGAGCACCAGGGTGGCTTGGTGTTGAGTTAAATGATTAGAGGAGGTGAGGCCTTGCTGCTCGTTGAGCTGTGTTGGCAGAAGGGAGCTGAAAACACCTCATCCTGTTTAGTCGTGAGCAGAACCCAGTGGGACTCGATCTATCATGCTTCTGTTGGGAAGAAAATGTGTGACAGGATTAGCTTTGCCTACAGAAGAATAGTTTTTTGCTTTTGATTATTACTATTATTTTGCTCCCCCTCCTCCCCATGCCTGAGGAGCTGCAATCCCGTGTCAGATGGGGGAAGGAAAACAATCCTTGAGCTATTTTGGCTTTTCTTTGAAGGCTGATGACTCCCGGCGTGTTGAGGAGGGATGCCTTGGCAGCCAGGTAAGTGTTGCAGGCACAGGGATTGTGTCAAGGTGAAGCTGAGCCCCTTTCGCCCCAGTCCCTGCTTTGTGGGGGCATCCCGGAGGAAGGGAAACCTCGGATGGTTCCTAATGAGCGAAGAGTGTTTTCTCTACTCGCCTCCAGAAGCGTGGGTGAAGGAGGATGTGATTTACCATCCCTGGTGCTTTGTATCAGCTTCCTCTGAACGCAGCACAAGCCATGGAGGGCCAACCTGGGGCTCCCAGGACGTCAAGCAGAAATGTCTGGGTGGCTTGATTTTTGCCAGGCAGCTGGAGCTGGGAGAGGCAGTGCTCCCTGACCACGGCTTGTGTCTCTACCTCTTACAAACATCGCTGTAATCCTTGGGGATGGTGAGGAAATGGAGGTGATCTGTCAGCAGAACTCGCCTGGCGTGGGGGCGGGGGTGGGGAAGGGCATTGTTCTGTTCTGTACCTGACTGGAATGAATGGCAGCAGGAGGGGCTGGAGGTCACCCCTGGGCAGTCCCCCAGGACTGAGCCTGGCTGCAAGGAGGGCACACCCTTCCTCCTTGAGGAGGGAATAGTCACAGCTGCAACTGCAAATCCCAGTGTTGCCTGGCTCTGGGAGCACCCCTGGTGTTGCCCGGTGTGAAATTTATGTCCAACAGCTTTTATCGGAAAATGGCTTCGTGTTTCCTTGGAGTGGTGTGAAGAAGGGAATAATAATTCAATAATTTAGCAAATGTCAGTGGCTCCCACTAGGTTCGTCCTGAGGTTGCTGTCAGCTTCCATGTGATACCCAGGTGGATTCTAGCACTGCTGGATGAGTTCAGAAGGGCAATTCTATTACAGACTTAGCTAAGCTCGAGATGCTGCGGATTTGAAGAAAATTTTGCCACCCCAACGTTGAGGGATTTTTTTGCTTAGTCCTTCCTTTTCCCCTCCTTTCCAGAAGCTCTGGCTAGCACAGACTGTCTGTTCTGTGGATGGTTTTAGGGAACATTGGTGGCTGTGTGCGTAGGGGGAATAATTAGCTACCAAATGCAAATAGATTGTTTCTTGTTGTTTCAAAATCATTGTAATTTCTATTGATGGTGGGTTAATTATAACTTTGTTTTGATGGGCGTGAGGGAAATGATAGAGATATAGCAATATGAATCTATATAGGGAAGGATGTTGTTGTTAGAATATTGTTTTGGAGATGATTGTGAGAACAAAGACTCGTGTTGAGGAGGACCATGGTTGTGTCAGGATTTGGTGGTGCTGCTTGTTTCTCAGTGGTGGATGAGTGTTTTCTCTCACACTTTTAACTGATGCCAGTGATGTATCTGTCACCATGACAAGGGGTTTTAGTTCAGAGAAAAATGATCAAATTCTATTTAAAAGCACGTTTGGTGGAAGAACTTGGAAATAGTTTTTTGGAGAAGCAAAGTTGAAAGCAAGAAAGTTAAATGAAACCTTAAAAAACTGTGATCAGGGTATAACAAAAATGCATCTTCAGGCTGAGGTGTGTAGGTGGGGGAAGCTTTACCAGGGCAGGGCCCAAGGCCCTGTGACAGCAGGACTGGTCCTTGGAACAAGCACTGGGCCCTGGCTGTCCCCCAGTGCAGGTCATTGCTGTCCTTCCCTTTCCCAGAGGGTGACTTTAGGGAGCTTGGATCCATCATCTCATTCTTTATTTCACCCTCACAGGGAAGAGTAATCAGGTTCATCCCTGAAATGGTTTGAACTGGCTTTAAACTTTTTCCTCCTGTTTCCAGTCCCAGAATGGGGGAAAGGCTCAGCCAAGGGACAAAGGTCACACTTGCCCTAGTGCCAGGGGTTTTTGCTCTAAGCCAGAGGATAAAGCTCTCCCCCTCTTCTTGTTCTAGAGTAAAATGGGGGAAATGAGCTATTTTCAGTGACTGAGGAGAGTCCCCAGCACAGACCACCATGCTTCAGCCTTACCAAACCTTTGGTGGCCTGGGCACTTGATGCCTCTGGATCAGAGCAGCTTTAGGGAATTTTGAGAATTTTGGGAACCTTGAGAATTTTGGGAACCCTCATCCCACCCTGCTTCCCTCCTGTGCAGGGCTCCTCTCTTCCAGGGAGACATTCAGCTCCTTTCCAGCAAGCCCTGGAACTGATAAGTCTGGAAGGAAAAAAAAGTAGCTACAACCAAATCTAATTTCAGTTTGTGTGTTTGTTCTTGGGCTCTGCCAGAGGAGTTCTGCAGGTCCCTGCTGGGTGTTCCCATGGAGTGGGCACCTCTCTCTCCTTGCAAACCCTGAGCACTCTGGTGTGGCTGAGCTGAGGGAGATTCTTAATCTCATGGAACCGTGTCCAGTGCCTGCTGCAGGGTGTGGGATGTGCAGGGTGTGCAGGGCAGGGACTCCTGGATGCTTTCTTTGAGGTGGGTGACTTGGACTTTGCAGGAAGATTCATTGCTTGAATTTGCACATTAGATTTGTGTGAAAAATTCAGCCTGTGTGGCCAGTTTTGTCTCTTTCTCCACCAGCACAGCTTTGTTCACTGGAGGAACTGAAACCTGCATCTGGGACTTGCTCACCTTTTTGGTATCATATCAGCCCAGGACTGTATTCAAACCAGAAAGAAGAAGATGGAATCCTACAGATGTGTCTAAAAAAGCCTTGTGCAACCTTGGCAATCCCAGGGAGGAGACAGTAACTCTGCTGGATATGCACAGCATGCAGGTCCCAGCCTTTAATAATCAAATGGTGACCACTTCAAAGCCTGCTGGCTTTGCTTCTCTCCCCTCCAGGTGCTTCAGCCAACCTGGACTCAACTGGCAATGCCTTTAAGAGCAGATATTATGACAGGAGCCTTGTAATTATTTGCTGTGGTGAATCCTCTCTGTGGTGACGCTGTGTGGAAGGGTTTGCTGACACTCACAGCATTTCTCCACCTTCAGAGGAATTTTATCTCCTGCTCTCCTGCCTTCCTGGCCATTTTGAAATCTGACTTATGGCTGAATTTTGGCTTCCTTAACACCCTGGGCTCAGTACTTAGTTCTGCATCCTTGTTTTGTGTCCTTTGGCAGTGCTGAGCCCCTGCCCAAAAGCTCCTGAGTGAAGCAGGGAAGAGTCTTGGGGCATCCTGTGCTCCTTGGAGCTGATGGAGCCCTGCATGGAAAGAGGACCTGAGGAGGCCTGAAAGCACCAGCTGGCAAAGGGGACTCCTTACCCCCCTTTTCCCTGAGGATTAGTGAGTGAAGTTACAGACACAGGGGAAGGAGCTGTGGTTTTTAACCCAGATGTGGAATTACGGAATAACTCCAATCCTGTGGGGTGGGGTTTAATGCATTGACCAGCAGAGAGGACATCCAGGGTTCTGAGGGTGGGAGAAGCAGTGCAAGGGGTACATCGTGCTGGGAAAACTATGGTTGTGGGAAGGGGAAGATGGAAGAAAAATCCTGCTTTAAGGAGCTGCAGGGGAGAGGTGGAGTTAAACAGCTTTAAGAGATCAGAAACGCAGGAGACAGGGCTGCAGGGAGAGGTCTGGGATGGATGGATGGATGGATGGATGGATGAAATTTGAAGGTGGTGAAGTGATTTGGTGGCTCCTAAAAACCCAAAAAGACAAAAAAAGGGAGAGGAAATGAACTGTGGGTGATTCTTCAGGTGCTGTCTAGTCAGTGACCTACTTGCTGCCACAGTGCTCTACAGCTGGGAGAGAAACAGAGGAAATGGCTGTTCCCTGTGGGAAGCACGGGGTGCTGGGATGTGCAGGAGCTCTTCCCAATGGTGCTTCCTTCAGCTGCTGGGATGTGGCTGTGCCAGGGCACCTGGAGTTTGTGACTGGAGGAAGGACAGGGAGAGTTTGAGCCATTTCCTGCTGGAGGGAGACAGTGCTGGATCCTGGAGCCAGGCTCAGATTTGGGAGCTGCCATTAACACATGGGCTCCTGGATGCAGGAGAGCCTTTCCTTAGGGATGTGGAGCCCTGGAGAACTGTTCTGTGTGGGGACATGGCTCACCCAGACCCCCTGGACAGTGGGGATTATGCATCCCCCACCTCCTCATAATCCATTGCAAACTGGAAGTCTCCCTTCTCCTGCTTCTGCTCCATCAGGAGCCCCCACAAATCTGATCATTCTTAATCTTGTGTTATTTTCCAGATCATCAATTTGATTTCTCAGTACTTCTACAGTCCTTAGTGTTCCTGGGAATCTGTGCCTCCATCAATTATCTCTGTTTCTTTTTCAGGCTGTAGCAACCTTGAACCACAGTTTCCATCCTATTTTTATAACTCATTCTGCTTATTAGAGGAGTCCTCCAGAAATAACTGCACAGTTCTTACCAAGATACCCCCAGTTTTTCTCAGTAAATAATTTCATCTCTGCTAATATGGACTTGAAGGCTCTCCTCTTCCATTTGTTCCCTTCGCCCTCTGGGGTTTGGGAGTGAAATACCTTTAACTTAATTCATAGATGTAGGTGTACATGTATGTCACAGGGTGTCAGGTCCCCCTTTAACCATATTAACTGTGATGCTGAACATCTGCTGCCAAAGGCTGGTGTCCAATAGTGCTGCTTCAGATTTACCTCTGGTCCAAATGAGAATGGGAAGTGGCCTCTGTGTCTTTTTGGGGGGCTGTTCTGATTTGCTGTGTTAAATAAATGTATAAAGTGGCTCTAAGAGTGAAATGCCAGCCTTCGTCCTGCTGAAGGCATAGAGGCAGTGATTTGTGAGTCAGCAGTCCAAGGTTAACTCCAAACCTTCTGCACTTCCCTTGCAACCCAGGAAATCATTTCTCTGGAAAGGAAAATGAAAGAAACCTGTCCTCTGTTTTTCAGAAGTTGTGAATTGTGCTCTTGTTTAAGCTGATTATTTTATTTATTCCAATAATCCTCTCTTCCAGAATAAAGGAAAATTAATTGTCTTCCTATTACCATAATGATTTGCCCTTCAGACAGTTGCCAGGCAAAGTGCTTAAAACTGAAATGAAAAGATGGTGAATGCTTAAAATCAGTGAGCTACTGTAGGGACATGTTTGTATTTAATAGGGTGGTATCACACAGTCCCAGAGTGTTATTTGCTCTGGGTTCTGTAGGATTAGGAGGGGTTTTTTTGTGCTTCTGCATATGAAAATGGGGTCAAGCCTGCTGTGGTAGATAGTGCAAGTCTTAGGTAGGATTTTGCTAGAGAGATGGACTGCCTGCAGCTGAGACCCTAAAATTATCCAGCATTAATGGGAGAGTTGTCATTGGGCTTGGTTGTGTTTGTCTGCAGGGACAGTGCCTGGAGATGGGCAAGGACTTCTTTCCTTGTGTGATGGGACAAGATTTTCCCTGCTGGAGCTTTTTACTGACACCTACCTGGATCTTGGTTATTTTTGACTCTGTCTAGCTAAAAAAAAA